>JAJMBF010000023.1:0-184408 GCA_030565165.1 Nematodospora valgi
GGAAATTGCATTGGGTGGGTATATGTGGCTGTCTGACAAGTTACAATTACATTTGTATAATGTATTTGAGACTATAGTTAACCTTGTGTTGTGGGTCGGCCAACTAAATAGTTTTTATGAATATTAATACATATTTGTTTTCTATTGAAAGATTGTAACTGTAGATGCACTTCTCAAATAGACTTCGAAGCAGATGTTTTCAAGCATTGTTTGAAGTCACAAGATTAAAGATCAATTCTACGTATATGGTATTGTATTAGTACTTGTATTATCTTCGATTAAAGGTCATCGCGGTACATATTCTAAACGACTTGACCAGGATTCTTTGCTGGATATTCGTACAATTTATAGTAATCAACCAATTGTCCATTCAAATTATTTTCACCCTCTATAGGTAAATAGAAAATATTTCTCCATTTCTGTTCACCAATAATCCAAAAATCTAACCAGTTTTGTTTCACTCCAAAATCTGTAGGTATATCAATAGTGTTCAATGGGTCATATGATGAATTGTTCTTCGAGAATAATGATGCTATACTCATCTTGAGAGTCAAAACAAATTGATCAATTCCCAATAAGTTCAAACAGGTTTGTAGTTCACTATGCTGAGGCATTGATTGAATAGGTCGTGGTGGTCCCAGTTCTACGGGAACTGTTGAATGGTTAAAACGATATGTTCTTGTCTTATTCAATGAGCTGAATTCCCATGTTGTTAATCCTTTGACGATTTGAAATGTTTGAACCACACACAAAAATACAATCCAAACGTATTGTAATAAACACCATAGAATCAAATTGAAATGAAAATAATGGTTTTTATACCCGTAACATAAGTTATCACCGAGCATTGAACAAACTAAATTTTCATCTTCATCATCTGATTCGTACGCATCTTTCAATTTATCAAAATATTTGATTGATAAAAATGTGAATACCAATATGGCTAAATTTAATGAATAAACAAAAGTCATAAATAACTTATGGTTTCTAACTCCAATTTCATTATAAACCCAAGGACAATAATGATCAAATCTTGCGATTAATTTCTTATTATGTTTTGAATATCTTGATCTTATTGGTTTTCTAACAAAAGTGTTAACACAAAAATGATCAGTATCAAATTTGCCCAAGCTTATCAAATCTTTGACTTGTGTTAAAATCACATTATTATCACTTGGTGTAGGAACAAATCCTGGATTTATAAACATAGCTTTGAAAAAACTCCAAGCAACAATAGCAATCAAAAAACCTAACATAATGTTCGATAAGAAATTGCTGAATATGGTTTTTGGAAAAATGCTATACAACCAAACCATAATACACCAAAAGGTGGTCCCTGAAAACACCCCAGCGAGTATCGGTGATTTGGGAAGTGGTTTATCATCAATTAAGTAAGTAGGGATAACCAATTTATCTACAAGATAGATTCCACCAGCAAATATAAGGAAAGCCAATAAGCATTTCAAAAGGCCAAACCCTTGAGATACAGAATTCACGTAAAACAGAATACCTAATAGGACATATGGTGCTAAAAATGTGATTATCTTACCCATTTTGGGTTGAATCCAATGTTTTCTAGGTGCCCAATTATTCTTGGGATCTCTCCCACATTCTTTTAATACTTTACTCCAAATATTTATACAATTCATATCCTTGGCTACGTCAAAACTATTCTTATTTTGATCATTCTTTACAAATATATCTGATTCTGCTTCGAATAAAGCTTTCATAACTATTTTATACCCTTTCATAAATGACCAATGAAGTGGTGTGAATAAATTGTTATCAACTTTCGTGACATCTGCACCAAACTTTAATAATGCATTGACTGTAAATATATCATTTTGGTACGCTGCCCAATGCAAAGAAGTACGATTTGATCCATCAGGTTCATCAACGTAAATTCTCTTGGAAGAGTTTGCGTCACAACAAGTTAATAAAAGATAAATGATCAACGCAATGTTTGAACTATGCACGGCTAAATGCAAAGCATTATACGTTTGGGCATCTCTCAATGTTGGATCAGCATCTGAATTCGAAATTAAATAATCGACAATGTAGACTAGTCCATTCCTACATGCCCAATGCAAAGGACTCGCTTTCAATTCACCACCTAACTGATTTGGATTTGCTCCTTTTTCGTTTAAGAATTGTACCAAAGTTAGCCTATTATTTATACATGCCCAATGCAATCCAGTTATTCCATCACTAAATGTATCATTAGGTCCAACTTCACCCGAATTCACTGATTCCTTGACTAAGGTTAAATTTCCCTCTTGACAATAACTCATAAATTTTGCTAATGACGGATTCAATTCTTGTTCTGTAGGTTGTTGAGGTTTATTTTCAGTGACATTATTCAACTCTGTGTCTAGTGTTTCTAGCACTGCATCGGTAGAGCGCATTGAAGCTGATTCTGAAGCTGATTCTGAAGCTGATTCTTCAGGATCGACACTCTTCACTTTTGAATCTTTCTTTGTATTGATTGAATCTAATTGTATACTTTGATGTTCAGTATTTCCACTTCTTTGAATTTTTGGTGAATGTCCATTTGAACTGCCGTTCTTTGTGGGTATCTCCACTGGATCAAAACCTGATGTTTCTTCCTTATTGTCTTTCAGCATCTGATAACAAACAAGTGGTTGGGTGGTTGGATCTGTAGAGTAAGTTGATCTTTCTAAAAAAAAAAACAATGTAGAGTTTTCACTTAATAAATGTCTTAAAAAAATTATGCAGTCTCACAATTTACTTCGGTTGGTTGCCATCAATTAATCATCCCAATGATACAGATGTTGTCATGATGACAAAGGTAATAATAGATCAATATGCACATGGAAAGGGATTGGCTATATAGAATGACACACTTAGGCTTAGTGTTTGTATGCTTCGTGAAAAATTCACTGCGGTACACTGATCAGGACCCTGGATCGCAGATAACCAATGCCGGCTATGAATGCTAAGCGAAACTAGTGCAGTTGTGTCTCGGCCACTTGAACACACAGCATTTCAGGCATTCTCCCGGTTAGTGGCTACGATTCCTTCATTTCCAGGGATGTGATTGCTTGAATGCTACGTGCAGCATATCAAAAACTATTCTTTGCACTATACTTGCATTTTTAGTTCACTATACACTGATTAATTTACATTATGATGCTGTAAAGACGCGGTAGTATCATCATCTAACTTCTTACTCCTTTCTCCGAGTGATTTGAAGCTTCTAATGGACCTTGTATCATCCTTGTAAACGGAATTATTCTCATCAGGGATCCCATGCCTTGAACTAATAATATCGGTGGTGGTGGGTGATCTTGGATTTGATGAAGTTGTAACTGTGGTGTTACTTGTTTGTGTGGTGTAAGCAGCTGATCCTTTACCGGAAACATTTGAAGAATCAGATGAAGTACTTGAACTTCTAGGTTTACGATTCAATAACTCCAAGATTTGCTCCCCCGTTTTGATAACTGTGGGATTTAAAGTATCCTCGACGAATGGCTTGATAGTCTCATCAACATATGGCTGAATTGTATCGTTTATGAACCCTGGTCTGACTTCCTTCTCTGAAATCTCACCTTTATTCTTTTTGCCAATTCTGATCAAATGCTTTTCTAGTAACAAATAATTCCTCGAATTCGCTTTGTACCCAATCTCAATCAAACTACCTACAATCGGTATTAATCCTATTCCAAAATCAATAGATATATTGATAAGAAACAACAATTGCAAGTCAAGTGGGAATCCATCATCCAAGTTCCTCACCAACCACAATAACTGTAAAGACCAAAATGTAGATATAATTGTACCAATTACAGGAACCACGGATATAATATTAGTCCATCCAAACTGAACTCCCAACAATTTGAACCAATAGTCATATCGATAGGCTTTTGTCTTGAACGATTCAAGAATTTTGGTGTCACTTGTTGAAATTCCATCCGGTATACGTCTTGGTATTTTCTTATATTTCTTCTGACCATCTCTTTTGACGTCAGTAGCGATGTATTCATAGTAAGGATCTTCCACACCAAATTTGTTCCATTGATTATCTTTTAATACACGATTAACAATCCACTTGAGTATAAAAGAAGACATTGCAAAGACAGCTAAACAAAAGAGGAAGAAAAAGAAGAAGAAGAAGTCGAGTACTGTGGAATTGGAGTAAAATTCAATGTGTGAGTTTCTTCTATTGGTCCCCTGTACAATTGCATGAGTTGGAGTTTTAGATTGCTTGGTGAAGACCTATGGAGATTAAAGGAGGAAAAAATGTGTGAATGTGTATTGTGGCTATTGTTGCTATTTAATCGAAAATGGTAGCGTATTTCGTATCTGAAGTGGTTGTGTGACACTCTTAGTTACCCGGACACAAAGCATATTACCAACACATTTAGCAAATAACCGAGCTCCCAGGTGGTGATTATGAAATGAGAGGTAATTTAGTGTTGAGAAGTGAGAAGTGACGCAGTGAATAAACTGATAAATGTAGTTAAGGTAGTAACCTAGTCTAAGCAATTATAGCAATTATAGCAATTAAGGTATCAAGGAAATTACGCACGTACACGCATGTGATAATTTCCGTACTAATCCCATCCATTCACAGAGAGAGTAATATTCACAACAATACTGCCGTTATTCACCCAAGCAATAAATAAGTAAACTTCAGTCAGTACATTTTCTGACCATCTCTTCTTTCTTTTAGATCTTGAACTTGATTTTTGAGTTTTCAATTCAAATCCTTGTTTCTAAAGCGAAACAGAATTATTCATTACTTACTGCTGCTTTCTTTTCTTTCTTCGTCACTTATTGTATATTTTCTCAGATATATCTTCACATTCTATACTGCCATGGTTGTGAAGTTCAACTTGTCAGGGCTCATTAAAAGGGTTCCATATAGTAATCATATTCCAGTTATAAACAACTATATATCTCCACAGCAACATGATCGAGAGACTGATGAAGAAGACGGGGAAGACAGTGATGGTGATGAGGGTGATGATGGTGATGAAGATGATGATATTAAGCCAATAGATATAACTCAAAGTCCGAAGGAAAAAATACATTCAAAACTTTTGAGCAACAGAGAAAATAGCACCTTCACAACTATTCCAGAGGAAGAAGAACAAGAAATCATATTCGATAGTGCAGCTAAACCAAAATATCTTAGTTTTGTTGACAAAAGCTCCATCAAGCCCGTATCTTCTAGAATAAGACGCAGGAAGTCGAAGAGACATAAATTACTTGACAATGGTAGTACATTGGTTGAGGAATCTACATCCAGATCCACGTCTAGAAGTTCTTCAGATGATGATGAGTGTATTGAAGACGAAGAAAGAGATTATAGGGTTCGGCAATACTTAGATGATCAAAATAGTAAATTTAATCAATTGATCAGTAACAATTTAGACGTTGTCTTGAATAAAGATCAAACTCAGACGCAAGGAACCACAAACCAAGTTTTGTTAAAAATAGTTTATGACAATAGAGATGCTATAGCATCTTCACTATATCAAGCTGGGAAAGAGCGAGTCCTATCTAAGCTACCTAGTATTCCGTTTTGGAGCAAGAAAAAGGAAAAGAAGGTGGAAGACACTCCAGGGGCTAAATTAAGTAGTCCATTCAGTGAGGATAAACAACATTTGGTGAAGCTTGAAAGGCGACCAGAAAATGACTTTGGTGAAGAAAATGTTATAGATCAAAGAAATTTTGATCAATTAATGATGCATTTAGACAATGAGATAAAAATTGACATCTTTTTGGATTCATTAGATCGTGAAACTAAATTAAACTTGTATAAACTGTTACAAAAGGATATGCTAATATATGCAGACAATAGTAATGACGTTGCCATAGAGAATTTACACCGTACTAAGAATATTTCCACTATTGATAAAATTCAAATATTTATCATTATATCAGTAAAATTGTTCATGACTGGATTGAAATTGTTCATACCGATCACAAAATACTTGATTTACAAATTTCAAAATGATCAATTATATATCTTCAACAGTAAGAATATGGATAAATTCATTGATTTTGTTTTAAAATTCATGAATTATCTCGATACAAAAATAAGCAATAACGAAGAAATAATAGATAAAATATATCAACACGACTACGTTAAAGAGAATGCAAGCTCAGATGAATTGTATCAAGAATTGACACAATACACCACGGAAATTTTCAGTCCCATAAAAATGAAAGATCGCTTAATTGGAAAAGATGATATAGTCAAAAGAAACATGTATGACTATTTCATAAATAATGTAGTGGCTACTAATAATAAAGGTAAATCTATCCAAGATCCAAAATATGCGATGTATTATTCAAAAAGTGGTCAAAATGGAGTTGCTTTGACGTCAAGTAGTAGTGAAAGCAGTCAAAATAGCCGGTCTTCAAATGGTCTGAATGGGAATGTATCGGTAATGAAAGTTGCGGAGAAATTTTTCGACGAGTTGGGATAATAAGTAATTTGCATATTAGTTTTATAAAAGGTCTTTGAGGGTTCAATATAATTAGAGGTCTAGGACATTTTTTGAGACATGTGTTAGTTAAATCTAAACTCATTAGATGTTAGATTTTAGAAAATGGTATTGCTATATGTGTAGATCGAGTTGCAATAAGGGGCCTGGAAGTAGCATATTTTTGTGGTTACGTTCACTGGACCCAATTGGACTGGAAATAACTGTACTGTATTATCGAAAGTGAAAAGCTGATCACACGTACGTCTCTCATCATAAGTATACTCCACACATAATTTACACTGTTATGGGTATGGAGGGACAGACCAAGATTCTATGCGTCACTGCAGAGCGGGAGCGGAGAACAACACAACATCTCGCGCAGCGACGCTATAATATGCACCGATTAAGATCCTATTGAAAAGGTACAAAACACACACCCATTTAGAGAGACCTATAAAATAACAAAGTCTCACGTTGATATAACGCATCCCCCATACCCCACGTTGATGGCTGGGGCTAGTAAAACTGGTAATTTTTCCCCAGGACCGGTATTGCACCAAATTCCGTATGTATGCTTATTGTTATAAACAATCGGGCTAACACAAACCTTGTGCATCGGTGGATGGTGAACATTTCCTTGTTTGATGTAACGTCACTTACATTGTGTCTATTCGAGAATTCACACTTCATCTTCATCTTGTGAAATAGCACAATACAATACTATCAAAACCCTACTTGTTTTTGTGTTAGTGTTGTGAAATAGAATAACAATTGAGTTTGGGTAATATCGATTTGGGGAAGGTGCTGCTCAAGGCTGTCCCTATATGCTCTTCAGTCACATGGTGAAATAAAGCACATAATCTTATCAAAGGCAAGATAAGGCAACTTGATCCTCAGCATAGATTTATATCGAGATTTGTAACATATCATAGCAATTGATTAGCTGGTTGATTCTTTTTGATTCATTTTGGTCCATTTTTCTAGTAATGTTGCAAAATAGATAGTAGAAGTTCCGTCAAAAAGGTAAGAAAATACATTCTTTAATTTTTCAGTAATACCAACCTAATGAGCAAGGGTACCGTTCAATTTCTCTACTCAGTTAGCTTCAGATTCTGCCACTCTAATACTACCCTCAATTCTCCTTATTACCCGCTCGGATAGAATACTCTTGTGTATGAATGATATGATGACATCGGGGGCTTATCTGTATAGAGTTTATGCTTCTAATTCAAAGCAAGAAGAACCTGTTCTATAAGAAATGTATGGATGTCATTGTCAACTTTATTTATTTCAGGATGCATATATGAGATTTTCAGATTGGAAGAAAGAACACGTATCAAGAAACGGTTCTCTTTGAAACGAGTGCCACGACTTTCTTGATTTCATACAAGGTTGGTTTTCTGTATTCCATCGCTATAGAAGCAAACACGGGTAGACTCTATGAAGAAATGCAATATGGAAATGGGGACCTTTCTCACCTTCATATTGTCATGCACAAATCAGGTGGAAGTCCTGAAACCAAACGTAAGTATTCAGCCTAGACCAGGTTTAGACTTGTCAGATAATCAATATTTTGTGATTGATATACTTAAGCAGTTTAGCAGGAGCAAACTTGTAGATTAATCCCAAAAGGGAAGGTGGTGATTGTTAGTGCAATAATAAGCCCCAAATACTGCACATAGCCTTGGAACAAATATGCAAGTGAGCGGAAGTTAAGAAATAGGAGTGCATGTCTTGCACAGAAAAACTCTCTTAACTAAAGAAAAAAATTTGTTTATATAATCAGGATTGTTAGGTCATTCCTCATTTTTTTAAAACTTGTTACTTTTCTCTTACTTCCCAACTTCCCCCAAAAATTTTTTTTTCTAACTTAGGACTATACACCTAACAACCACTACCACCACCACATATACTTCAATCATATACAAGATATCACTGCTCAGAACTTTCTAATAGATTCAGATCAAATAGAAAGGTACGGTTATATATATTATTAAGGTTATTAGTTAGTACTTCTCCTCCAAGTTAACACTTTCCTTATTATTATTAGGTAGATTATCTGTTTGTTTGCCACCCAAATAGTTGTTGGACAAATTTTTAGTATTTTGTACCAAATTACACTACCACGCATTCGGATTGAGTTTTTTTCTGACGCCTTGATTGGTTGATTAGAAATACATATTCATAAAATTATAATTTATAAAACTGGTGTAGTTCACACGACCCGATACGAATTTTTGTGCACGATTATGGCTTTATGTTCACAAGCATTTAATGGCTCTACAAATAAACGTAGTTGCCAATCATCATGGTCAACAACAAACAAAAGAATATGTTTAGGTAAATTCACATCCTTTGTTGGCGCTACTTCTAATGCTGCTACTTCTGGTATTACCATGCATAAGTTATCCAAGTATTATTCGTCATCTTCCGATGATGAAGATTCTGGTGATGAACAATCTTGTTATGATGCTGATCAAGTTAGAGCTAAAAGGAGAGCTTCTTCAAGAATCACATTTTCATTAAATAACGACTTATCGAAAGCAATGTCTCAATATAGTGACGATGAAAGTGAAGATGAAGAACCAACCCAGAAGCAACAACAACAGCAACCACCACAACAGCAGCAACAACAAGAACAAAGACAAATTTTGTGTCCACGTCGACTTTCTGATCTTGCTAACAAAGCTGCTGCACAAGCAATTACAGGCTCTGAAGATGAAATTGAAAACTTGGATTGTAAATTAATTCCAAGCCCAATTAATTCTAGTCTTTCATTAAAGATATATGGAGTAAATGTTGGCAAAAGTTGTGAAGAGGAAGAAGATGAACAAGACAAAGTCGAAGAAGAGACTAATTGTGTTATTCCGAGGACTGATAAAAGTGCTAGATCTCGTTGCTTCGAGTATTTGGTTGGTGCAATCGATGAAGCTTGGGCTAGATACTGCGATGCTACTACTCACGTTGAAGATGAAGTTTACGGTTATAATACTTCGGAGTCAGTTGCTTCTGAAGATGAAGACACGGGCTTCGATAATACGACAGATATCACTGATTATGAAGATTGTGATTTTGAGCAACATGGTAATAAAGCAGTGGAAACAACGTCTTTCAGACCCAGATTGTCGTCATCGTCAAGTTCAATGTCATCAAAAGAAGACCCCTCATCATGTCAATTACAAGCTTTAAAAGATCGTTTAACCAAGGCCAAGTATTATTTACAAGATTTGGTTGATTCAGACAATTTCAATGAAGTTGGTTCATTTTGGAAACGTTGGGATATGATCAAATATGCCACAATTGAATTAGTTGAAGACGATGACGATGATGAAGTTGTTGAATCTACAATCGAAGAATTGGAAGCTGGTCGTTTCTTTTTGTGAGAATACACATTTTAATGCACTTTTACCTTGATTTTTTTACTACAGTTAGAGAGAGATTTTATTCAGTTTAAAGTTTATGTTGTTAGTATTATTATTTATGATATAATTATTTGCTTGATTTCAAATTATTAGTTGGTTAGTTGGGTATTGATTTTATTTTTTTTTTAATTATGGGAAACAAACTGCTTGTTTTCATTTGGGAAGTTTATAATGAAGAACGATTTATCATTATTATTATATGTAAAATGTCATTGTTGAGTTTATAACTCATCATTGTTTATAGGTTAAATTATATAAATATATCTTGTAAGATAGTAAATACAAAAAAAATTCAAAAACTAGAAGGCTTTGACTAGAATTTCGTTGTAAGTAGGATTTTGCTTTGGGATATTGGCTTTCGAAAAAATAACATCAAGTACGAACAACTTTGACAACTCACCTATTCAACCATCAAAACTATGAAAACATCAATTGTATCCTTATCAGCATTTGTATTATCACAATTGTTTAGTGGCGTGTCAGCCGCTGCATCTCCTGATGAATTAAAGATTAGTATGTCACTCAACCATTTTTTCAGAATCCAAATCCCATATACTAACGCCTCTCTAGCAATTCTTAAACCAGTAGAATGTAAACGTAAGACCAAAGCAGGAGATTTTATTAGTGTCCATTACGAAGGTAAGTTAGAGGATGGCACTAAATTCGATAGTTCTTACGACAGAGGAACTCCATTGCCTTTCAATTTGGGTTCAAGACAAGTTATTACATGTTGGGATGAAGGTTTATTGGATATGTGTATTGGTGAGAAGAGAGAATTATGGTGTCATCCTAAGGTTGCTTATGGTGAACGAGGAATAGGCCCCATTCCACCCAATGCCGCTTTGGTTTTCACTGCGGAATTGGTTGACATTGCTGGTGTCAATGAAGATGAAAATGAAGAAGTCGAAAAAGATGAATTATGAGCCAAGGAAGTGGTATAAGGTTGATGTAGTTTATGTAGTGTAGGTTAGAAACTCAGTCTCCTAACTACACATGGAATCTCCGTAGATAAGCAGTGAGTTCATCTGATGATATTACACGCGCAACTAGATTTCAAGGGGCAGTATATGGTATCGACTGATATATCTCTTTCTCTCTTTTTCTCTTCACCTAAGCACCCAATACTTCGTATCTGTTTCTAATGTCATCTAGATTCATAAAACCATTACAAGAGTTCATATCTTCGAAGTCCGATTTCTCAATAATATACTCAACGTCCAATTCCTTTATTAGTGCTCAAACGCACAGAATTTGTGTGTTGGATTCGTCGTTCAATCCCCCACATTTAGGTCATTATGCTTTGATCGAAGAATCTTTGAAACAGAGCTACGATCACATACCAAGTTCCAATAAGGCCGTCTTGTTGTTACTATCAATCAAGAATGCTGATAAATCTGTGCCAAAACCCGAATCTATTGACAAAAGATTAGATATGATGTTCTTGATGGCTAATGATATTGCATCAAAATTCCCAGTCAATGTGTCAATTGGTCTTACATCACACGCCAAGTTTGTTGATAAGTCGCTTGCAGTGTTGAACTATATGAAATTGCACAACAGGCCAACAAAGTTGACGTTCCTAATTGGATTTGACACATTGGTTCGTATTTTCAATCCCAAATATTATTTACCAGATAAATTGTCTATTTCCTTGGAACAATTCATGAAAAGTACGGATTTGTTCTGTTTAACTAGATCAGATAAACAAATTACTGACGATGAGCAATCAAGTTACGTCGATGAGATTAAACGTGGAAGCCACGCAGAAATTCCTTCACACTGGTCAAACAATATATTCTTGGTAAAGAACTTCGGTGATGAAATTGCAACCGTAAGTTCCTCAGAAATTAGAAAAGAAATTACTGAAAATAATCCAATTTGGAAAGATAAGGTGTTAGCAGATGTTGAAAATTATATAACTAAAGATAATTTATATTTAAATAGTTAATATAAGCGAAATCAAAATCATTAAAAACTCATTAAAAGTAATTGAATTTGCCATGCTTGATTTTTCTTCATAAGGAGTTTCATAATGAGTTTGATTATTGATGTTGGCGGCACCATTTTCTTTAGTTCTTGATGTAATCTTTTCATTATTTGCATTTGTGCATTCAATTTTACCGCCTCGTACAACTAGCAAAATATCACTCTTGGACCATTTCGTACAATCGAATTGAGGTGACAAAGATTGAACTTTTGCACTGCCCTTGACCAATTTAAGCTGCTTGAATGATATTTCATTGATTGGACCAACCAATTCCAATGCACCACCGATGATCTTCAATTTGGGAAAGAAATTAATCTTTTCAATTTGACTGTTGTTGACCAACATCAACCCACCTTCTATTTCATTCAAACTTGGAAATTCGATGTGGTTTACATTCTCATTCTTCAATAAACTCAAGGTACCACCAATCAAATTCAATTTGGGGAATCTAATCTGCTGGAAGAAGTTATTACATAAGCTAAGCGATCCATCTACATTTTCTAACTCATCCAAATTCAAATTCTCAACATTATTTATAGTCAACTCATTTACCTGTTTCAATTTTGGCAATGTAACTTTCACGTCATTTGCATTTGCAGCAATGTGCAAGTTTTTAGTGATATGTTCAACATTGCACTCAATAGTATCTAAGAATCTATTATTGTTTATATTAAGCACTTCCAATGTGTCAGCAAGAAATCCTGAAAATCCAGTTAGGGAAGTATCAGAAATTGTTATGCTTTCAATTCCTTGGATTTCGTTATTAAAATGAACATTACTTAATATTGGTAAAACATTCCAGTCGAGAATCCGAACCCATTTCAAAGTGGGGAATGAAATCAATGCTAAAGAAGTCAATTCAAACAAAGAAAATGTACCACTTATTAATTCCATAATTGGAGCTTCAATACGGACTAATTCTGGGCTCTTCAAAATTGTCAAATTTCCCATAATCTTCTCTAAATTTTGGAAAGTAATGATTGGATAGTTATACTCCAGAATTATCAAATCACCAATTAAGATTTCACAATCTGAAATTTTCTCTAAGTCTTTCGGTGTATGAATTGAAAACTCATTTTGTCTACAATGTGTAGGAACTTCATAATCAATTTCCAATGATGGAGGTGAAGGATGTGACAGCATTGGAATTTTTAAATTTGAAGAAGGATTATAATCCGAATTAAATGATACTGATTCTGTGACATTCGTAGTTACTAAGTCTTCTTGTTTAACAACATCTAAAACCGTTAGTAATGAGCTTTTAGTAATATGTGTTTGAGAAAACTTACTTGTATGGTCAAGACCACAAGCTACTCTGGACAAGATGACTGTCAAAATAAACTGGGAGGCTGTTTTCATGACTGATGGTTTATTGGTTATGTGGTTGGATTTGGCGCTTCAAATATCTTTTTATAGCTTCGCATTTTGCACCCAAAACAATTAAGCATATCCAAAAACGTGAAGCATAACACTCTAGAGAAAAGGAAAGCAATGCAAAACCAGGAAAATTTATTTTTGGGGAAAACTCCCGACCCATTCTAAGAAGATGTTAATTTATATCTAGTCAAAAAAATGCAGTAGGAAGCTGCAGTAGTGAAATTTAAACAGTGAGTGGGTGCAGCACAAGTTGAACGCAGCTATTGTGGCAGTCGGGCCCCGGTTGAGTTCAATGATGAACATTGAAAAATAGATGTCTCATACATCAGATGATCAAATAAACGTTCAATATTATCTGATTATTCCAGACTATATACTGATAATATACACTTGTATACTTGAATCACTTTGTTTTATGAATTGACTATTTAAAAATCTAGCAATTCATGAAATCAATTTTATTGTTCATCAAAATGTTAGTGATACCTTCAGCATTAACAACTACATCATCCGTGTGTCATGATGTCAAAAGCGCATTTTTAAAGTCTGAGTTTGTACTAATCAGACCTTATAGAAAGCTTAGCTGATGCTGACAAAAAACTGGATTCTTGACAATGGTTTTTAAACGTATATGTCCTGTGTAAATCTATTCACCATCAGATTGTATCTCGTCTTCCCAGCTTTCTTCGTCATCATTTCCTCTACTAGGCAACAATTCACTCATGATTGGACCACCAAGAGCTGACAACAATTCATTGACTTGTTCAACTAATCCGGGATCGCAATCTTCAACATTATCACTATTAATTATTTTATAACCTGAAGTCAAGGAGCTTCTAGCATCATCTAAAATTGATTCTATGTTTTCATTTGCTGATTTTTCCAATAATTTTATATCAATGTCTCTATATTCTTGATTGTTTGGATCGTATATTTGTTTAGCTTTAAAAATACTAGCCAATGCTTCAATATAATATGAATCCAACACTGTTTCGTTTATCTCTTGAGCATTTGAAGCTATGAGTATGGCTATATCATATTGTTCCAATTCTATGGCTAATTTGGATAATGTAATCAATGGCTGGATCAATTCAACATATTGCATACCAACCTCAAATGCATCTTGATCAGTATTCTTGTTTGCTGCGTCTTCGAGCTGTGCTTTCTTACTCTGAAATAATTCCCAAGATTTGTGCAATGCTTCAATTGCATCACTGTTGCGCTGTTGGGATATGCGAATTGATGAAAGTAACGAATAAGCTTCCGGGTTATTTGGATCGAACGATAAAGTCATTCCAATCAACTCGTTACACTTGGATTCTGCTTCCTGTTCCATACATAGATCAGTCATCCAAATTTCAATCTGAGCGAAAATTCCCAGATTCGTCTTGTTTATGATCCAACGTTCATACTCTTCTCTGGACTTATATTCTTCTATACTTCCGCCAGACCTTACATATTCCAATAATTCGTTCAATTTATTCAACCCAACATTTATATAGTTTATACCATCGGTACCCCCAATAATTTGACCCAAGTATAAGAATTTCTCCGCTCCCTGAGCTGCCTCAGGATCCATTTCACATGCATTTATGAACACTTGGTAGGCGTGTTCTAACTGATTATTCTCCAATAATGTCTCACCCAAGACTGACAAGAACTGAACCGAGGTTTGATTCAACTCAATGTTTGGTGTCAACAATTCCAATGCCTTGTCTGGTTGCGATGTTTCTAAAAACGCTCTGGCTTGTGATATTATATTCGACATTATGGGTAGTGGGCGGTGTTGTGGTGATACGGTGATGAGTTGAATATTTTTTTTTATTTTTTGATGCACAGATCAACCATATGGACATGGACTCATCAACGTACAAAGCCCTAACAAATGAATATGAAATAATAAGCTTGATACATCATAGATCAAAAAATCAACATCATCAACAAAAATGGTTTAAATTCCTAAATATTACACTACGGCACTTGCGCAAAATCTTGAAACTACAAATTGATATAGATCGAATATCCAGTAAACTGAAAATCAAATACAAGTCAGATCAAATAGTCGGGTTGGCAAATTCCATTTTGAAGATATCAAGAGATGCATACTGGTCATTTAATTCAATTTTGGTATTGGGCCAATTCGTAACCCTTGGCTTTGCATTAGTAGGATCTTTGGCTAAAGTATGTAGTTTGTTGGGAGATATACCGGATGTTCACCATAAAAAATTTCAAAAAGTTTCTCATTTGTCGAATAGTAGGCCTATGTGTGATGATGATTTAGGCGAGGAGATTGCTTTTGAGGAAGATGAAGTGAAGTATGAGTCGAAATTGTCAGGTATTGTGATATCTCCAGATACAGAGGGGCATAAACCAAGCCTATCAACAAATCAAGATCTTCATCAGAAAAAGGAGTCTACAGAGACAAACGAGCCAGAGTGTGTGACCGAAGATTTGAGCAAAATCAATAAAAATTCTAGATCAAAGAAGAGAAAACTTGAAGACAATAAAACCTCATCAATTAATGAGATCTTTGACGACTCAACAAAAAGGAAAAAGAAGAAAAAGAAGAAGAGCGCCATCGACGATATATTCTCTTGATCATTTATTACCCTATATTGTAAATAAAAGTAATTTTTTTCGAAAAGGTGAAAACTGGAACGAAGTGAGTAAAATCCGACATCTAAATATTAGAATATATAATACATGTAAGTATATTTAAAAAATCAACGTTTAATTATAATACATTGCCTTTGATTGAAGTAAATGCTCATGTTGTTGGTGGTGATGTTTTTGATGGCTGTGATGGTGTTGTTGTTGGTTATGGCTATGGTTATGGTCTTCTTGTTGTTGGCTATGGTTATGGTGTTGCTGTTGGTTTTGTAGTCTTATATAATTAGCAATTTCATTATAATTATTGAAAGTGGAATTATTCAATTGATCAATGTCTAGACAAAACTCATCATCGTAATCTTCTTGTAACAATTGCTTTGGTTGGTGAGCGGTTGTGATTTGTTCGAATTGAAAAGGTGGGGCAGCAGTAACGTACAGTTGAGAGAGTTGTTGCTTTTGTTGTGCTGGCGGTTGATGAATGAAACTCAATGGAGACTTTGTTGATTGTGGAGTATATGGAGACTGTGAAGATGAATCATACGAGGACGATGTTATTGAACTTGGTGTATCAACTTGTGACAGATGATTCGAATTGTGTCGTTGTTGTTGCTGCTGTTTAACTTCTTGTATAACTTTCGAAGCATATGGTAGTAATTCAGGATCAACTTGTTTGTTTTTTTGCAATTGCTTTCTTATTCTATTTTTAATCCTTGACTTACCTTCAAAAGATGGAGGTAAGTATTTACATTCACCACCTTCAACATGCATTTCACACCAAATTTCTGCACTATCAAAAAATTCCCCACACATTGAGCAATTACCTGGAGAGTTGCCTCTATCTTTTGTCTTGGTACCCTTTGGATATTTGAAGTGCCTTGATTTTAAATGTGTTTTGTATGTATCTCTTCTTGAAAATCCACCATTAGGATGACATTTATGAGTGATATTGTTTTCATCAATATAGATACTTCTATCATGGAATGGACAACTATAGGCCTTTTTAGTTGAATGCTTTTTCAAATGTCTCGTCAAGTAACCTCTAATTTTGAAACTTGCATCACAATGAGGACATTGGTGAATCTTATCACCTTCGGCAAATGATGGAGTTATTGTTACGTCATCTTCTTCGGTAAGTGGAGATGCGCTACTGTTGGGAGAGGCAGATGATTCCTTGTTTTGGGACGCTTCAGTCTCATTTGATATTGAGGATGCACTGTAGGTGCATGAATTTGGCAGTGACATCTTGTTGGAGTTATTGTTTGAATTTTCCTTTTTAACTAATGGTGGCGGTGTCATTTTGAAGGCATTCAATTCATTACCTGGAACTAATGATGAATCATCCTCTGTAAACACCCATTCTAGCTCTCCTCTTGAATTCTTGATTGGAACCAATCTTGTAGTCAATCCCATGGAACATGCTATTGGGGTTGGTGTATCATCTGATAGTTGATCTTCGAAATGTGAATCTTCATGTTTGCTCAGCTTACTATCAATACTTGTAGCACTGATGCATGGAAATAACGAACTCTTTGCAGGTTGCTTATGCTCTTCCACTTCAGGGCTTTTCTTGTCACATATACTACTATTCTTATCTTCAATAATGACTAGCTTTGAATGTGACAAAACATATTGGTCAAGGAAATTGTACACTAGTTTGCAAAACCATATTGTTATTGAAATGATCGTTATACTGATGAAAGTATCCGTGTGATTTGGGGCGGTGGTGCTGGTGCTTGACAAGGATGCCAATGAACGAAACTTCGTACTATGGCGATTCGATTGTCTGTGCAGACCGAAATACTGCTGAGTAGTTGGCATGATAACTCAATGAAAGCAGGGCTGAGAAAGCAGTTAGAATATTGTGGTTGTCACCTGTTATAATGTATCAATACTCTGTTATACCTGTTCGAGTTTGTTGTGGTTTATCTCTGGAAATGTCCTTACTAATAGTAATCTTGTTTGTTGATTTTGTTCTTGCGTGACCCCTGTTCAAAATGTTCCACTAAGCACTCAGATGATGCACGAATTAGGGATGCCGTGAAATGTATGGGGTATACGTAGAAAAAGCGCCACTATCTTGTATTGAATATATCCGTCGTGGCAGAATAGATTATGTCGTAGTTGCAACTGCAGATAGTGATCGAAGTGGTTGTTGTTGCTGATTGTTGGCTGATCAAATAGATTTTACAGTCTGAGTTGTCAAGAATGTAAGCCACGGAAAAATTTTTCCTTCATATATAACAGAAAAGAAGGATCACACACTATACGTGTGCGTGGATGCCACCCGCGTATGAGGGATTTTTCTGCCCCCTAAACATCCTTGCATCAACTACCCTAACCTACAAAATCCAACTTTACTATTTGACACTGACGTTTATATTAATGCACCTGATCTGGTTCCTCATATCATGAGAGCAATCAAGTAACAATAACCAGTGTGAAAATGAATATGAGAATTGGAATGACAATGACAACAAGAACGAGACTGAGAATGTATTTTCAAGCACAGTTGACCATCTCAACACGATAATTGCCAAGTCTTATTGTTTCATTTCGTGGATGTGTGTGTGTATGTGTGCGTGTGTGTGGAAATGTACATGAAGCAAAGATGTTGAATGTACGACCTGTACTGTCATTGGCAGGCCAATTGATACTTTTCTTTTCATGTTGATCGTTTGGTGGAGGGGAAGGGACAATGGTATTTACGATGCAGCACGATTGCTCTATCTCGCTAAGTTTATCACATTTAAGAATTGGTATATCCCGTGCCATACTTGTCACGTGAACAGATCTCATGTGTATGCATTTCCGGAAGAGTTGATAGTTCATCTTGCTGAACATCCTTCTGGTTTATCTGTTGGTTAAGATAGGATACGAATCTCTCAATCGAAATGGTTAGCTTGGTTGTGATTAGCCCAGGACATTTTGAGAATACATAGGTCTTTCAGTTTCAACTGTTATACTCCACTTTCGATGGAATCCGCCACTAGTATTTGGTAATTTGCGGAAACCATTGCTAAGTAGTTGCTATCCCTCACAAAAGCACAAATGCCATTCAAGACTAACAATAACAGGTGAGATCCAGATGAAAATGAGCCTTCCCGTTGATTTGGGTTTTGTGTTTAGAACCCTGTGCATTGAGTTGTAGATGTCATTCAGTTAATGTAACACTCCCAAAATTTGAGCCTAAGCTGTTATAATACAAGCAGAGCACAATGAAGAGTCAACCAATGGGAGAGAATACGAGTAGAATAGTAGAATGACTGCAAGAGGGCCCACTCCTTCATTTTATAATGGAAGAATGATTTTAATACTGTGTGTGCTTCGATTATCCTTAAAGTCTTCTAGATTTTCTTCTTTCCATGCAAGCTATTGAATTAACTTGGCATGGTCTTTTAAGGGACTATAGTTGTAGTTGCAAAATAACTTGAAGGCAATTTCTCTTCAATCTCATGTCTACCACGAATGCTCCGCATGCAAGATTATCTCATTGTGTAATAGCTAAAAAGGAAATTGTTTTGCGGTGGGTCTGTTACATGAAAGAACAGTCACAAGACCTAAAACAGATCTCTGCGATACAGGAAAAAAATTTTATAATCAATCTCAACTTTTTCGATATACATATACTCGTAAAGCGATATATGCAACTTACATAGCACTACTTTCAATTATCCATTTCCAACATGTCACCATCAAAAGATATGGAAAATGCACCACCCATAAATTTATCAACTTTTAAACATGAGACAATTACTTTTCATAAACAAGATTCAACGTATTGGTTCTATGAAAAATCCAAAGAATTTTTTCCTGGCCAGGCATTTGGACTACAAGTAAGCAAAATATTATATCATACAACATCTCCATATCAAGATATTCTCATTTTCGAATCCACTAACTTTGGAAACGTTTTAGTACTTAATGGTATTATACAATGTACCGAAAAAGATGAATTTGCATATCAGGAACTAATCACTAATTTGCCCATAATGTCACATCCTGATCCGAAAAAGGTGTTGGTTATTGGAGGCGGTGATTGTGGAGTAATTAGAGAACTAATAAAACACGTCGAAGATAACACCATTGAAAGGATTACCATGGTCGAAATTGATCATATGGTTATAAAATTATCTACCAAGTTTTTGCCCAAAATGGCTAAGCACCATTCACACCCGAAAGTCAACTTGATAATAGATGATGGGTTGAAGTTCTTGAAGGAAACAGTAGAAAAATATGATGTTATTATAACCGATTCTTCGGATCCTGAAGGTCCAGCTGAAGATTTTTTTCAAATTAATTATTTCAAGTTGTTGCTGAACGCACTAAACGACAAAGGAATCGTGATAATGCAATCATCAGAGAACATATGGCTAAATATCGACTACTTGAAAGAGTTGCTACGTAAAGGTAAAGCAGTGTTCCCAAATGTAAAATATAGCCAGTGTTATATGCCAAGTTACACATCCGGTCAGTTGGGTTTGGTTATTGCTACAATGGACACCGAAAAGGATTTAACTGTTCCATTGCGAACATTCTCAAAGGAAAGGGAATCCACACTATTCAAATACTACAGTCAACATGTGCATTCTAGCTCATTCGTATTGCCCACCTGGGCCGAAGACTACTTGAATCGAAGCGAATAACGGGAGTATGAAGTATAGTTGAAATTCGAGGGTTTGATATGTACATTAGTTGTTTGGGTAGCAGGGTAGCAATGATAGCGTCTTGCAAGAGACTCCGTTGGAATCTATCGGCCGAAAGAGAAATCCAAGACTGATAGCAGACTATATGCAGTCACAAAAATAATGAGTAGGTGAAATTTGTTATGGCATTTTACAACCTGCAACTACTCCAGCGGGTTAATCTTTGCAGGTTAACAATATCAACACATCAAATTTTTCTCCATTTTCTCACTACTTCGTTCGACGAAGTTTTCATTTCTTCTCTTTCCTTAATAACACGACCCATAAACCTTCTATTTCCAAAGGTGTGTCCCCTATACCAAAAGAAAACAATCCTATCTAAGGAAGTAGTGTATCATTCATCAGGTTGCAAAATAAAGAACATCATATATACAATGTCAGCTCAAGAGGATGATTATGCTAATAATATTGATGAGCAATTATTGCAAAATGTTGATGAGTCTCATCACGACAGAATCAAGTTAGAGGAAATTGCTCATACTGCTTCATCAAAACAACAACAGCCACCACCACAAAGAAGAGGCTCCAAGAGATCCAACAATATTGAGTCTGTCACCGGATCCTCAAGTGGTTCTACTTTTCCATCGTCTGCCGGTGTTATCGAAAATGCTAGTGAAGAGTTCAAAAAACAATATCAACAATTGCAGGCTCAACAACACCACCATCAACAACAACAGCAACATCAACAACATCAACAACATTTGGCTGGTATGAATCAAAATGGTATCCCACATCATCACCAACACCACCACCATCATCATCATCAATTACCTGACTTGGGTGGCCCTTCAGCTGACGAATTGTCTGAGTACAACATCCAAATTCCTGAGCCTATTGTTGATTCAAAGCTGAGAATCTATCCAGTTACTGAAAATACAATAACAGCTGAAGGCAATTTAATTACACGTCCATATCCTGAGCAGGTTTTCAACAATCGTGATGAACTAAATGAATTTATTGCTGAATTTGCTAGAGATAATGGATTTGGTGTTGTTATTGCTCATTCCAACAAGAAAGCAATCTATTATACTTGTGAATTAGGTGGTCGTTATCGTCATAAGAAAACTAAAAAAATCGATCTAAACAGGCAAATTGATGTTGGGGATGGTTACATGTTGGATCCTGACACTAAAACAAAGAAGTTAAAATGTCCATTCGCTATGACTGCATCATTTAAAAAATCCACTGGAGTATGGACTTTAAGAACTACTTGCAATGAACATAATCATCCTCAATTAGATCCATTAAGTAATCATCCTATGCTTCGCAAAAGATCTGATGAACTAAACCTTTTGATTTTAGACTTATATAAAGTTGGTACGAAACCATCTCACATTGAATCTAAGATCAAAGAACAATATCCAGACGTTTTAATCAAACGAGAAGATATTTACAACGAGATTAGAGGTTACAAACGTAAATTAAAGAAGCAGAGCTCACGCTTTGGTTTCAACAATCCTTCAAGAATTGCTAATGCTCAATACAGAAAGAAAGCTGCTCAACAAGCTGCTGCCGCCGCTGCTGCTGCCGCTGCTGCCGTTGGTGTTGGCGCACCACCCTCATCTTCAAACAATGATGCAGCTGATGCCGTTGCTGCAGTTGCTGCAGCAGCAAATGCAAATGCGTTTTTGCAAGGTGATGGATCGCCTGATTTACCAACCTACGAAAATTATCATCACCACCATCATCAGCAACAAGCTCAACAAGTCCAACACCAACAACAACAGGCCCAACAGCAACAACAACAAGCCCAGCAACAACAACAAGAAGAATTTCAACGTCAATTTGTTGCTGCGACTGCAGCTCAGCAACATCAATTGGATGAACTGCAATATCAACATTACCAACAACAATTACAAGATCATGGTTTAAATGATAGCGATGGAACCGCTGCTGCTGCTATTGCTGCTGTTGCTAGTGCTACACGTCAACACCATTATCACGGTGAAAATGGGGATCTATCGATGGATAATATCGATAGTCGGTTAGTTGGTGAGTAAGAGTTCTGTATTAGTGATAGTTTTTTAACAGTATGTATTAGTGTTTCTATGTTTGTGTTTATACAAATCCTCCCTATATGTTTCATCCTGCTACATCCCGTTTAGAATTTCCATACCCTCGCTTCTTTCTTCAAATAATTTGGCCAACTGACTTACTTTCCTACCTCTGATCACTGGCTTCTTTGTAATGGGGATGGAAGCTTGCAGTGGTTTAAGTTGTTGTGATGTTAGTTGTTTATCTTCTTTTTTGAATTTATATTTTTGAGGCGGGAATTGTTTTTGAAGATTAGAAACATCCGACAATGTCTTCTTGTGTTTACATTCAACATCTGGTTCACTTATGGAACATGGCTCTTCATAGTCATCACGTTTCACCTCTGGATCGCTTCTGCTTATGGAACACGTTTGTTTGGGTTCTTCCTTTTGCACTTTCTGTACTGTATTTGGCTTCAAATTTGTATTTATAGTCAAAATATTGGTGGTGTTGAATGCCACTCTCGTGTTACTATCTCCCTCCTCTTCCAAGGTTATATCATAGGTTAGATCATACGATGTGTCGAATTTTGATTTTG
This sequence comes from Nematodospora valgi, assembly GCA_030565165.1. Lineage (NCBI taxonomy): Eukaryota > Fungi > Ascomycota > Pichiomycetes > Serinales > Debaryomycetaceae > Nematodospora > Nematodospora valgi. The sequence goes on from JAJMBF010000023.1 coordinate 23,130, forward strand.
TGTGATGTGTCGAATTTTCAAGTTTACCGGATATGGTGTCTTGAATCGTGAATATTTTGTAACTTTGAGATATTTGTGGCCAATATTCAAATGTGTTTCTCATAAATCGTTGAATTATTTGTATTTGATTTGTGTTAGTGGAAATCAATTGATGACTTAGACAGTGCGATAAACATTTAGATATCGTTGTGGGGTTGTGCTTGGTCGTATCATTATGTTTTATCATTTTATCAAACATGGTAAACAATTGTAATAGTAATTGATCATAATAAATGGATTCCGGTCTTGATTGTAGATGAATGTTGATTTGTTTGAATGTGCGGAGAGTGTATTGCTGATCGTCTTGCATAGGTAGTTCAATACAATTTATGGATATCAAAGGATATGGTAATTCCATTAAAAGCTTCTTGAAAACCGTTGATATTGAATATAGATCCCAGTCATTGATCCATATTTGTTGATTTCTTACGAGACACTGATATAAAATATCTGTGTTCACTTTGTTTCCTGGTTTATGGAATAACAATTCAACTTTTGTCCCATTTGTGTTCAATATATTGAAAATTTGATATAGATGATGATGAAATATTGGATGCGAGTGTTGTTGTAGTGTAACCAATGAATTTATTATTGGAGTAATTCTCATTGACAAACTTATCCGAGCTTCTAATTGTAGATCATGTTTGTATATGTTCAACGATATCTTCAAACGCGTTATATCTAAAAAGTTACTCAAATCACTGAGAGTCTTGCAATGAATGACCATGGTTTGCTGCTCAGACTGGTTTTTGTTTTCAATAGTCAACGTGTTCAATAGTTTATTCAACTGTTCGAGATTCTTCTTAGTCGAATTGAAGTTATGCAATATGGAGGTTATACTTTTGATAAACCAACTGTCATGCACGGTGTAAATCTTGATTAAATTCTTCAAGTTGTAATCAAAGTCATCAAAATTGAAAAATGCTTTCAAGAACTTCAAACCCCAAATCCAGCTAATTTTATTCAAACCACATGAAAACATGATTAGCACATATGGCTTCTTAGGTAGATATTTCATTAGCGTTGGTAAGAATTCATTGTAGTTGATAATGTCTGTCGAGGGGAGATACGAAGTATCAAAAATGTAGATTGGATAGTTTGAAATAGGATCTCGAAGATCGCTTTTAAAGAAAATACGATCCATGAAGTTAAACTTAAAAGAGGAATATATACAGTGTTGGTTGATTTATTTAGCTGCCCATCTAAAGTGAGTGGTAGAATGTGTACTATGGTTGTATATACCCTGGCAGTTCGAAGAAATACAATGTTTTGAAAGGAATCTTTTTGGTTGATTTGATTCGAATTTTTCTCCTTAATCACATTTCAATTTTGTTAGTCAATCGTAAACAAATGGTGTGTATATAATACCAGAGATATACCAATCAATCACCCATGGTGGGTATGACAAACCAAATACATATACCGTCAGTCCACCACACCAAAAGGAGGACAACCAATGTTCTAGCTTCATGCAGCTCGACGTCTTAAAAGTGTTATTAAAAGTAGGGGAGAAAGAGAGAGAGTACACAGGGCTTTGATGGAAACAAAAGTAGTTTCAAACTTCCACTTTATATCCAGTTTTCTTGAAACCAGTCTCATTCTCAATCTGCAACATGCGACAGCAAGGTATAAGTAAGATGAGAGCCACTACCGTTGGACATTCAATCATCTGAAGGGGATCTTCATGGTGTATTGTTCTTAAGAGAGTTTTGTTATAGTCCTGGTATACAATGAGACCTTAATTTTATATGTAATGAGTGTATTTGTGCAGTGCACTACACTGGTTTGCCACTCTTTTCTTCTGTTGAAACTTAAGTTGATTGACAAAGAAAAATTATCAGGTTGTAAAAGAAGATCTACTGTTGCCCTCCAACTACAATCAATCCTTCCATTTGCCTTTTTACACCCTATCTCAAAGTAGCCATCTGCACGTAGCCAAATCAATTATAGGCATAGTATTAGATCGATTGATATTGAAAGATGGCACCATCTCAAGACCAAACGAAAGAACAAAAACAGCAGCAACAGCAGCAAGAACAAGTATCTAAAGATGCCGCAACAACCAAAAAACCATTCGAGAAAGAAGAAGACTTATCTGAAGAAGATCAACATTTGAAGGATGAATTGGAGTTGTTGGTCGAAAGGTTGAATGAATTCAACCAAGACAAGCAATTGTATAACAAATATTTGGATTCATTGAAAACATTCATAAAAGATTCTACAACTTCAATGACTGCCGTGCCAAAACCTTTGAAATTCTTAAGACCTCATTACCCATCGTTAACAGATTTATATGAACAATGGTCCAAAATATATCTTGCTACAGATGAGACAGTAATAAAGTTGGCTGATGTTTTATCAGTGTTGGCTATGACATACTCAGATGAAGGTCACAAAGAATCTTTGAAATACAGATTATTATCCTCCGATGATACAATTGCTGATTGGGGTCATGAATATATGCGTCATTTAGCATTGGAAATTGGCGAATCATACCAAGAAAACTTGGGCGTTGATGATGATTTGATAGAAAAATTGGTAAAACTAGCATTAAAGATTGTTCCATTCTTTTTGAAACATAATGCCGAAGCAGATGCTGTTGATTTATTACTAGAGATTGAATCTATTGATAAATTAGCTAAATTTGTTGATGAAAATACTTATGCTAGATCATGTCTTTATGTAACAAGTTGTGTTCCGTATTTAGCCCCCCCTGATGACATTTCATTTTTGAATACAGCATTTGCCATTTACTTAGCTCATAACCAGTTAACTCAAGCTTTGACAATTGCTGTAAAATTGGATGATAATGAATTAATTAAACAGGTATTTGATTCAACTGAGGATCAATTGATTCACAAACAATTAGGATTCATCTTATCACAACAAAATAGCAGTTTTAAGTACCATGGCGAAAACCAAGAAGTTCAGGAAGCTATCTCAAATGTCAAACTAGCCGAATATTTCCACTACTTAATCAAGGAATTAAATTTGTTGGATCCAAAGGTCCCTGAAGACATATACAAATCACATTTAGAAAACTCGAAATTTGGTATAGGCACTTCCGGATCAATTGATTCCGCAAAGCAGAACTTAGCTGCTGCATTCGTAAATGCTTTCATCAATTTGGGTTTTGGAAGTGATAAATTAATTCAAACTGAAGAAGACAACAAATCATGGATTTATAGAACCAAAGGTAAAGGTATGGTTTCCACAACTGCTTCTCTCGGTTCAATTCACCAATGGAATATCAATGAAGGTTTGCAAGTTTTGGATAAATATACCTATTCAGAAGATTCAGAAGTAAAAGCTGGTGCCTTATTAGGTACTGGTATTGTTTCAGCAAACGTTCATGATGAGGTTGATGCTGCTTTTGCATTATTACAAGAATATGTTCATGAGCCAAATAAGCTTTATCAAACATCGGCAATCAATGGGTTAGGTATTGCTTTTGCAGGATCAGCTAATGAAGAAGTTTTAAATTTGTTGTTACCTTTGGTATCTGACTTGGACGCCCCATTAGAAGTTTCATGTCTTACAGCTTTAGCTTTAGGTCACGTTTTTGTTGGAACCTGTCATGGTGATATTACATCTACTATTTTACAAACTTTATTGGAAAGAGACTTTGCCCAGTTGACTAACAAATATATAAAATTCATGTCCTTAGGTTTAGGTTTATTGTACATGGGTAAAACAGAACAAGCAGAAGATGTATTGGAAACAATTGATGCCATTGAACATTCAATAAGTAAAACACTAAAAGTATTGGTAAACATTTGTGCTTATGCTGGTACTGGTAATGTGTTGCAAATTCAAGCATTATTACAAATGTGCACAGCTAAACCGAAAGATCACCTAGAAGAGGAAAAGAAATTAGAACAGTCTGAAGAAGAGCAAAAGAAAGAAGAAGGTGGAGATGTAAAAATGGAAGATGCGGAAAAGAAAGAAGGGAGAGGAACCGCCGAAATTACTGAAGCTACCGAAGCAACTGTTCCTTCTGAAGAACAAAAGGAAGAAGACGATGATGAAGTTGAAGAAGATGAAGAATTATACCAAGGTATTGCTGTACTAGGTTTAGCTTGTATTGCAATGGGTGAAGATATTGGTCAAGATATGTCTTTACGTCACTTTGGTCATTTGATGCATTATGGTAATTCATTAATACGTAGAGCTGTTCCGTTAGCTATGGGTTTAGTGTCTACTTCTAATCCTCAAATGAAAGTGTTCGAAACATTATCGCGTTATTCGCATGATCCAGATTTAGAAGTTGCTCAAAATGCCATATACTCAATGGGTTTAGTAGGTGCAGGAACCAATAATGCAAGATTAGCTCAATTATTGAGACAATTAGCTTCATATTATATTAAATCACCGGAATCTTTATTTATGGTCAGAATTGCTCAAGGTATATTACATTTAGGTAGAGGTACTCTTACATTGACACCATATAATTCTGAAAGAACTATATTATCAACACTGTCATTAGCCTCATTGTTAACAATTGCTATTGCATTATTAGACCCTAGAGCTTTCATTTTAAATGATTCCACCACTGAAACTACTCATGAATTATTGTATTACTTAACACCAGCAGTCAAACCACGTTTATTAATAACTGTTGATGAAACATTGAAACCAATTAAGGTCAATGTTAGAGTTGGTCAAGCAGTAGATATTGTTGGTCAAGCTGGTAAACCAAAGACAATCACTGGATGGGTAACACAATCTACACCTGTATTGTTAAATTATGGTGAACGTGCAGAATTGGAAAATACTGATGAATGGATAAGTTTAAGCAATTCATTGGAAGGTATTGTAATTTTGAAGAAAAATCCAGAATATATGGAAGTTGATAGTTAGGTAAGTAGAGTAAATATATTGATGTCGAAACATTATCCTTCTTCACAGAGTAGTTTGCTCAAAACACTTTAGTATCAAAATAGATATGTTCAAGTCTGTTAAATTTTTGTTTTCTATATAAAGTCCTTTTAACTAAATTCTTGAGCTTTACCTGTCATCAATAATCCAACAATCAATCCAAACAATCCCAAAACTGAGCCGAAAATTTCCACAACTAATATCTTTACAAATAATGAAGAATCAGCAGCATCAGAAATAGCAGCAGTTGAGCCTGTGATACCAACTGCAATACCACAGATTAAATTAGATATACCAACAGTTAATCCAGCCCAAAACAATGAATATCCAGTGTACAAATTCTCTTTTGTAAATAAATCCTCACTTGATACACTTGTCAATTTTGCAGAAAATACAATAGCCATAATCAACCCGTAAATAGCAACGACTTCACAAAAAATAATTGATATTAAATTTTTAGTGGTGATTCTTGGAGCTTTAACACCTGCACCCAAAATCGAAGTGCCGGTAACGAATATCCCCCATGCTGCTCCAACGACAGAAAATCCAATACACGAAGCAATACCTAACGATGCCCACATGTATGGGGATGTTGATTCCAAAAATTCTCCTACATTAAAAGACTCTCCTGATCCTGTGAACAACATGTATCCTCCCACTGTTAATAGGGATGTTATGACTAGTGTTGATGTGATTGACATTGAGTTTAAATGACGTATTTATAGAAAGTGGGAAGATGTTGATCAATTGATGTGCTTATGTTAGTTGTCGTATATATGTATGTATGTATGTTTGCCTGATATATGGTGGTTTTTTTTCGAACAATACTTGGATTTGTTTAATTGTTTAAAATGGTTGGATTTTGTACAAGTTTACACGTACTGCTTTTCGAATAGGTTCCAGAATAATAACATTATTAGTTAGTTCAGCGTTTGGTGCACTCTCAGGTGGATGCCAAAGAGCTCTCAGCATCATGTAAATAGATAATGGTATAGAATATAAAGTTTACTACCAGTGTTGATCTGTGTTAAAGTTGTCACTCAAGATCTTTAATGTTCGGCCGTTGGATACAGATATAAGTTTACAAGTTTCGTTCAATAAACCCTATTACCTTTCTTTCTGGTTGATATGGCAGCCTTTGTGTTCTTATGTTTGATGGGGTTGAAGCTTCCAACGCTATCGAGACTATTCCATCGCTCGTGACGGTGGATGCACCAATCCGTTTCTGATCGCTCATTTTACTTCGAAATTTGAAACTGTTTTTCTAATGAAACTTCCCTGGTTCATTTCAGATATTTTCAATAACGCTTCCATGAATATACGCATGCATTCCTGAATTGTAAAGTGTTCGTGGTATTATTCACTTGCCTTGCTGGGATTAAGATTGGCGAGTAAGGTGGACAGGCTATTGACAATCTACTTCATAGCAAATGTGCAAAAGCCCATGCCCAAAATAGTTCAATAATCAAATAAAAGAAGAAAATTAAATGGTTTGCGGGCTTATCAAAGAAGTGACTCAGAGAAAGTTGAAGTTGAATTTGTGAATGTTGAATTGCAGATGCAAGTCTTCGGCTGCATTATCCGTAGACTTTATACTCATGATGGGATCTATAATTGATGTTGAGATGACTTGGTTGTTGTAATAGTTCAACTTGCGATGTTGTTACAACTTACTAAATACACTCAAAAGAATTATTGGTGACGCCAATTTGGGTGCAAAAAAATTCTGAGTTCTGAGGAAAGGTGTGCCAAATAACACATTTTACAGCATGTAAATTATTTAGTTGTTTGGTACTACCGCCAACAGCATACTACTTAGTCTAAAATTTATATTTTCTATTTATTATTCTAACAAACTTCTAACATCAACAAAGAAATCATCGTTGAATATATCAATTTGCATGCTCTCAAAGTATTGATCATATTGTTGAGTATCAGTGGTCAATGAGTGGGGATCAACGGATGATAAGGCAATACCCGAAGTTCCTTCATTCCCCATCTCACTACCTATGTAAGCAGATTCGTGTATGTTGGAGGTTAGTTGAACTTTCGGTAATCCCGTAATTTTAGATTGCTGCACAAATGTTGTTTGTTCTTGTGTCTTTGGTTTTCTTACAATTTTATTGTTTTCATCTTTGCTTCTTCTTTTGTATGTCTTTTTATTTTCTAGTTTATTGACAAAATCCCTTGTCAATCTGCAGATTTCATCAACAACCCACCAATAAGGTGAATATTTTTCCAATTCTGAAATGTATGTTTCGAATTCAAACTCATCGCGATATTGTTCATGTTCCAAGAAGGTATATGCATTCAAATGCAGTCTCGCGGTCTGTTTTAGTGCAGCAGCCATAGCAAGAGACAAACACCAAGGAACAATTGGTATATTGATAACATACTCTGGCGACAGTTGTATTAGATACCATAAAATATTCAGACCTGCTCTGACAGCTACTGCCTCTGGAATATGATTTGGAATCTCTGGATTATCATAATTCCCTTTCTGTGAAGCTAAAATAACAACATTATTCACTACTCTCGAGAGCAAATGAATTGATTCATCTACATAATTTGCAGTAGAAATCTTTCCTAAGTGAAAGACATTTCCTTTATGCCTTTCTTTTTCACACATCGCAAACTCAATACTCTGGAATTTTTCTATGTCGAATATTTTAGTCCTTTGAGGAGTATATTGTTGACCATTATTTCGGATAGGTCTAAACCATGAGTAAAACATACTTTCTAAATTTCTCGCAACTTGAACTAACTTCAACAAATTGGAGTTATTGTAAGGCAAATCAATATTAAAGTCTTCCAGTCGTATAAATAACGGACGACTATTCACCAAACCATTAAACCTGTCGAAAATATAGCAACACCACCAAAGATTGCTTGTATACTCTAACAATTCCATCAGATGTTCAGGCAAACGTTTCATATGAATACCTGTGGCGGTACCCATACCTATTGCATCAGTCAAATCATGAGCACTTTTTTCATTACCTAGTCTATCGAATGCGAAATGCAAGAACAACAATAAATGTAATCCAATTCGACTGAATTTATCTTCGTCACCTAATTGTGGGAGTATCAAAATAATTTGCCTAATCTTATTCTCTAAATCAGTCATGAATTGTACTAACTTTTTAAAAAATGATTTCTCTGAATTTGCGCCGAGTATTCTTTTTAGAATTGGTTCTGCTAATTTATCTCTGCACATTACCAAAACCATTGCATATATGTAATATGACATTGCTTTATTGGCTTGATAATCCTCCCAGAATAGTCTTTCTTGAACTAACGGAAATATTGAGTTTATTTTAAAAAAATACAACTTCAACAATTCCAATTCATCTTGTTTCGAAAATGGATACTCGGGGCTCGACAAAGTAAATGCATTTATGGATAGTAGAAATTTATAAACCTTCTCACTCTTTAGATAGTTGTGAACGATATTTTTACTTTTATTTCGCCTTTCGTTGTTAGGTCGAAAAAGATACCCCGAATCTCTATAATTCAAATGTTCTTGTTGTGCTTTATTCAATATGACAACTTTTGGATCTTCGTGAAATAAGTAATGAAGTGTTAAATCATTGTGTGATGAGGAATTAAATCCAAATGTATCGTGTAAGTATTGTGGAGTTATTTTCGTCATGTCTATCAGTATAGTAGTAGGTATTAGTGAGTTCATTGATGGTGTTGTAAAAGATTCTGATCTAGGGTATTCAGATGGCAGAGGTTGTTGGTGAAGCATAGGTAACGTTTGAGCGATAGAGCTGGTCGTATTCACTTTTATTGATGCTAGAGATATTGGATCTTTGATTAATGAACATTTTTGATTATGTTTGATACAAGCTTTACAACCTTTAGTTTCATAGTCACTTGACGTTATATCACATTTTGTACGTTTACTTCGACAATTCTCACAACATTTGAAGGTCCTTTTTCGTGAATTGTAATTAGCATCAAACGCTGGAAATACATACATTTACCAACGACTGTATGCTTGATGTTTTTAAGTGAAGGGTTCTCAAATGTAACCAATTTTGGGTATATGGAAGTGCTTAGAAGATCAAAAATGAAGATACTTTATATACAGGGCCTATACCATCTTAGGTTCTTGATCTGCGAAGGGCTTGGTCTGACATGATGAAACATACACAATAGGCATCACAACGCATTATCAGGAAAGATTTTTGAAGTAAGTTGAGACATATTGTCAAGCAGTACATTGTATACCTTCTTTATGTGATTTTGATGTGTTTCGCTCAATATTTTATGGAAATCGACCTCACCGACATGTTGAATGGTTTAGCCATATTTGTATATTACACCCAAGAACATTGCAAAAACTAGGACAATCGGACCCAGAAGAAACAGGGCTTAGTGGCCCGTGCTTCTCAATTGTTCAAGCCGTAATTGATATTTAGAGCTCTGACATTAGGCCATCTGAAGAAAACTTTTGAAATGCAGACAACTGTCTAGTTCCAAAAATCAAATTTTATTAAACTGATAGTTGACACTTCAATGATACGAATCATTGTATTGTCTCCACTCATCATGGGAAGTATGCCTTATGGAGTCTAACAACATTATCTGCAAATTAGCAATCATGTTGGTCGTGCGATGGCAAATATCACTGGATAAAATAACTACGCAAGTACACATCGTGATTCATTATTAGTCTTCATCTCAATATGACAACAAATCATAGACCAACATTAGAGAGTAAGCGAGGTAAAAACTTGAATATTAGAGATACTATCTTACATGCAAGAGCACTACCACAACAGACTTCTTTGAAGTACAGATGCGACATTCCTGAGGAGACCTTCAAGAATGCAGTTGAAGAATTGAAAGGTGTTTCATCCGCGAAAAAAATTAAGCTAGATAAAGAAACAAAACTTAAGGAGAGTAGCACTATTGGGGAAGATGATGAGGGTTATGGGGATAGGAAGTCTGGGGAAGATCCCAAGGAAATACTGGGTTCGGGTTCACTTATTACCAAAGAAGTTCCAGGAATACGACTGAAAGAACCTGAGAAGGCTATTGTGCCAGCTAATGAAGAAGGCGCTGATAGAGACGATAAATGCAATCAGTCCAATGTAGGGAGTACATTTATTACTGTCGGCATCGGAAAAGTACAAAATGAGGAGAACCGAACTGTGGAAGATGAATGGACAAGTGATTCATCTGACTCAGATGATGGGACAGCAGAACTTCTTGCCGAAATTGATAAAATACGACAGAAAAAGAAAGAAATAGCTAATCTATCCAATCCATTAGTTACTTTAAGAGACAGTCCACAAAAACGAAGTTGGAGACTGTCTACCTTCAGCTACAGGACTAAGAAGGATAATTCCAAAATTTATACAGATGACACATTGAAATCAGAGTTTCATCAAGATTTCCTTTCAAAATATATTCGATGATTTATTGGCAAAAAAATTAATTTATAATTCAAAATATATAGGAAAATTTATATATTATACAAAGTTAACCTTAAGTCAAATCTTCATTGTTTTGACTAAGCCTGGCATCAAGGTTTGCAATGTCTTCCTTAAGACTGGCTTCTTCAACTGTTTTAACTAGTTCCTTCGTACATTTGGCAATATCAAATGATATACCAGCTAATCTTTGTTTGAAGTTCTTGTCAGCAAATTCACTATCAGGCTTTTCACCCGGTTTACATAATACATCCATTCTATGATAACAGTCTTCCAAACTTCTAACCACCCAACTTCCATGTTCCTTGAGTTGTGAATTACGAGTTTGGTTCATCGATGTATTAGTTGCTTCAGTCATTTGTGATATAACTATAGTTATTGCTCTTGATTTTTCACGTAAATCACCTCTAGTAGCATTTGGTTTTTTGATGGCTGCAAGCAATGACTGAATTGTGTTTATAACTTCCACGGTTTGGTGTTCTAAATAGAGCAAAACTTGAGTCAATGTATTATCTGGATCATCAATATCAAACAAGTCAACATTGAAAGTTGCGGCAGCTACTGATTTACGATATTCCTGTCTTTGTCTTGCTCTGACATCCTCTTCATCACCTTCTTCTTCTGCAGATTCATAGTCTGAATCTGCTGTTGGTTCACTTATCGTCACACGTGGTTTTGATGTGATAGTATCATCATTATAATTATGTGCTCTTGTATCGTTCTTTGAATATTGCACGGGAGCGAGTTCGCCAACAATATCATCTTCAACAACTTTTGCTGGTGTAGTTTCTGCAGTATTCAAAATTTTTTCATTATGAGGATCTCCGGCTCTTTCGCTATCGGAAATTGTATAATCTGAATTGGATATATCAGTTGTTGTATCTTTCTTGGCGGTATCAGCATGTTCTTCTTTGATTTCTGGTTCACCGGTGAACCTGTCCTTTAGTGATTGGAAAATACCTCTGCCTCTACCAACAGTGGCAGCAGTAGTAGTGCTTGCTCCGGCAACTCCTCCAGCAATAGCGGCAGCAGCAGCGGCAGTGGCAAGACTAGCAACATCGCCACCTTTACTTCCGCTTTGTGCAACAACAGAAAATGGTTCAGATAATTGTTTTGGTTCATCAATACTTTTAGAAGATTTATTCAGATCCAAAGAAGTTCCCATGGATTTGAAAGGCACTTTCTGTTGCTGTTGTTGAGTAGGTGAATGTTGTTTTCTTTTATCATCAGGTGGACTTTCAAACTGTCTTACTCTATCAAGAATATTATTCTTTTTTGTTGGTGTAGTTCTCATTGAAGGAGAGGTTTCTTCCTTGGATGATTCAAGTTTGAGATTCAATTTATTCGCGACCAGGTGAGCTCCACGAGGTGAGCTATTCGTGCGATTATTCCTAGGTGACGATGATGACTTAGGGCTGGATTTAGTATTCTTGTTTTCATATTTTGAAGCCAACAGAGCGAAATTTCCGTTTTCTAAACTCTTATCAACTTTGATAGCTGTGGAGACGGAGTCATTATGTGAAATCGAAATATTCGAATCTCTCTTCTTTGCATTAGCAGAAGTGGTGCTTATAACACTTGCAGCAGTTATAGTGCCAATTTCAGTGGCCCCAAAACCAACCTCGTTATCATTATTATTGGTATCTATCTGTTCCATTTGTTGATCAAAACTTTGGTTCTTGGTATTTTGATCTCTCACAGCAGAGAATGCATTTGAAATCTTAGGTTTGCCGTCAATGAAAGGAGAAACTTCCTCTTGTGGGCTTTGTGAAAGTTGTGAATTAAGAGAAGGTTGAGTTTGTTGAGATTGAAATTGAGATTGAGATTGAGATTGAGATTGAGATTTAGATTTAGATTTAAATTTAGATTTAGTTTGAGTTTGAAGTTCTTGAGGTTGTTGAGGTTGTTGAGATTGTTGAGGTTGTTGCGAAGGCTGTGGGCGATGCAAAGACTGTGAGTGTTGATATACTTGTTGATGAAGGTGCTGCTGTACTTGTGGCTGTTGGGGTAGTGGTGGTTGTCTTGATGCTTCTTGTTGACTTTGACTAACCTTCAATTTATTTGCCATTCTCAATGGTCTAACTCCAAAATCTTCATTTGTCGACTTTTTAGGTGCCTTAGTCTCAGCATCGAGAATTCTTAAATTAGTAGAGTTCTCATTTAACTTGGATACACAAATCAAATCACAAAGAACACAATTTAATTCACCAATGGACTTTTCAACAATAAAACGAGGAAACAAAAGCTTGTAGGTAGCATGATATCGGGTAGCAGTTAATGCATAACCAACAGCTTCTCTCAACATGATTGAATGTTCATTACTATTAACATGATGACTATCCCCTTGATTGGCAATTTCATTCAAAACTACGGCTACTTTGGTAATTCTTTCAAATAAAATATCAGCATCACAGTTTTCAGAAGAAATATAGATCAAGAAAGATTCTAATAAAGCCTGTGCATCGCTTACTAATTTAATGGAAATTAAACCCTGAGCAGATATGAATGGTTTCAACTCTATCTTGGATAATGTGAATTTTTTGATATCGTTGGCAATTGATTTGGATCTAGCGTCTTCGTATCTTCTTTGCCAAAGTTTAACTTGATTCTTTAAATCGATGAAAGTAGCATTATTTGTTGATAATGAAGGTGCAGGTTGAATATTTTCCAATTTTTCCAAAAACTCATCGATGCTCTTTTGAGATGATTTTGCTGATGAGATCAGCTGGCCAGTTGGAGAAGTGTTAATATTACATGTGAAAGGTAAAGAATTTTTTAAAGATTGATTTTCAAGTCTCAATGCAGCGTTTATAGATTTGATTTTCTCCAAATTTTTTGATGCTTCTCCATCTTCGCCCATTGATCTTGTCAAAGTTTCATATCTTGCAATCCAAATTTGTTTTTCTTGACCCAAAGATTCCAATTCTTCACTAAGTGATTTATTTTGTTTTACAGAATAGTCATAATCATCTTGAAGTGATGTGAGTTTTTCTTGTAATATCTCCTTCTCCAACTCAGAGGAGTTCAACTTTTGCTTAACTTCATTCAATACTGACTCTAATCTACTTAATTCCTTATTTCTTTCACTTTCGTTGTTCGTTAATTTATTGTTATTGACATGTTGAATGCTTCTTTCTTTATCATTATCTTCTTCATCTCCTTCATCTCCTTCATCACTTGACCATGTTAGATTTGCTTTAGTTGGAACAACTGTAGAAGGTTGGATACCGATCGATTGACTAGAAGCTTCTGCAGCTGGTAAAGTAATATTTTTACTTGATGTCACATTAGCATCAAAACCTAATTTTTCATCGTTTTCGTCTTTTGCATCTTTCTTATTATCTTCTTCAATGACTTCATCTGTTTCTTCTTTTTCATCATCTTCCTCGTTTGGGATGTTACTATTCAAGTGGCGAGATGCCAGACGACTATGATACCCATTAGATTCTCTAGTAGTATGAGGAGAAGAAGCTGATGACGATTTATGTTCATGGATATAGGCTGACGATATGGACGATGATGGCTGATGGTGAGAATGTTGTTGTTGTTGATGTTCAATGTGTAGACCTCTTCTTTCAATTTCAAATGATATATCAGCTACCAAATCTTTAAATCTAGCTTGGGGTAAAGATGCTAGTTTCTGCCTTGCTTGGTTTCTTTTTGGATGGAAAGAAGATTTTGGTAATAAATGATCTGGCTCACCTCTACTTTCATCTATTCTCCTTCTTAATTCATCGTAAACATCAGTACTTAATTCTTTGAATTGTGCAGATGACAACTTCAACAATTTTTCTCTGGCTCTTAGAGCTCTTGAAGAATTTGATTTGGACCTTGTTTGTTGATCATCTGAAATATCAAGAAACTGTTTCAAAACTTTATAATGATGTACTAGATCCTTCTCACTCATTATGGACTTTAATGTGGGAATCTGGTCGGTGATGGTCTCTTAATGATGGAAATGTTGACAAGAACAAAATGCACAATCAGCGGTTGTTTTCTAAAAATATTGAAGGATTGGTTGTAGTTGGTTGTGTTGTAAAGAAAATCCCAGAGTGAAACAGAAGATGTAAATTCTTCACTAACGGAAAAAACCTTGATCTGGTAGTGTATTTGTGTATCAAACTTATCTTTCACCACGTAGAGCCTTCAACTTTACAACGCCTACTTTGACTTTACAGTCAAGTGTTATTTGTGAAGTTATTTCAATGCCTAGTAGACCGTGCTTGAATCAAGCGAAGTATTAGGTTAGCCGCCCAGTGAGAAAAGTGGTAGGGAGTAGGTTCAGAAGTAACAGTTGAAAATACAGTGAGGGATTGCTTTGTTTACTTTATTTCCAGACGTGTATACTTTTCTTTCTCCCATAATTCAGTTACAGTTCTCCTTTGGATTTGGCAACAACCGCACAAAGTTCCACTAGGTGTTACAAATTACTGTGAAAATGTATAATTGGGTTGGGTCCTGTAGAAGAAGCATGCATCCATCTTCTCTCACGCACCATACAGTCTTGGTTGCTCAATCCATTGTTTCGAGAATGCTTTGTTGAAAGTGAAATTCTCAATTCAAATGAATTTCCCCTCTCATCCTGTAAAGCAGAAAATTCATTCTTCTTTTTGTAGAACTAGGTCTTTGTGTGAGTTCAATTGGAAATGAAGAGTTAAGCACGTTCGTTGATGCTGTTTGAATGTAGCATATTGTTGAAGATTTGGAGTTTAACGGTGACTTCAATCACCTCGTAAGACTCTGTCTGTCCATCTCTCCCACAATAAAGTTTTGCAACACACCCACCATAAACTTAAGACCTCTCTTGTGGGAAGATACTTGACAAATACATCCTACTACAACTAACCCCCCACTAAGTTCGAGTTTCAATTAGGCATAGGTCTTTCACAGGGATAGTGTCATGTAAATTTCCAAAGAGATAAGTTCAGTTTCTTATTCAGGATCAAATTACATCAGTGAATTCGTCCACCATCAATCGTTGCTAGCATCGATACGTTTGTAAGTCTTTTGAGGTTTTACTTAAAGGGCACACTATAGAATGGGACTGACCAAAGCTTCATCATTGCCTCGTCGTAGTGATTCACACTCTCACTTCCATACCATCAAGTATGGTTGTCCACCTGCATGACCACTACATATGAATTAACCTACATGTATCCTTCAAAGAATTTGTTTATGCAAAGTAAAATGTGTATTTTTCAAAAGGAAGACTTCTGCTGGACTTGCTTTCGCATTTCTCTATGTACATATTTGTGAAGTCATCTACCCTTATCAACATTTTTCTATAAAGGTATAGATTATTTAATCTCTAATATTCTCTTGAATCACCTTCCACAATTTCAGCAGTAATTCTTTCCAATCCATCAACCAATTTTTCATTGATGAATTGTTCAGCAATTTCTTTACCGTGGTAAAAATTGATTGCTCCAACTAACGAATATAATAATTGGGCACTAATTCTCATTTCACCACTGGATTCAAAACTCAAAGTAGCATTTCTGCTTTTCCAGAACATTATATTATTTAATTTATTCTCTTTTGCGAAGGTTCCGACTACTCTTCTGCCAAATAATTCCTTTGAAACTGGTGATCCCAAAACATTTAAATTTTTACCCTCAATTGCAAACGACTCATTACAAGGCTTATTTGTAACATGTTTTGCAAAATATAATGATAGTAATTTGGATCCCATAGCCGCTAATTTTTCATTGTATGGTTTGATACCATTACCAAACGATTTATGAGTTATTACTTGCAATGATACTTCATCCGGTATAGCATATGTATCGCCCAAATATGATTTAATTTTTTGTATATTATTTGCATTTAAGCCATATTTTATTCCTTTGGGATTTACAAAAACTTCGCTTGGGTCCCTTTTAAGACCTTCAATCCTTGGTCCTTTGTGTAGATATATAGATCTCGTAAAACTGATGTGTTGTTGTTTGAGTTGTTGACAATGCTCTATTCCACTAAACCTACCCAATGTCCTTGTAAAAGAAGTGGCTACTTGTCGTATACTCATAATTAAATGGTTTGTTGATGGATTCAGTATTCGTTGATAATCGGTTATTAGTTAAAAGTGAAAAAAATTTTCTTTTCTCAATTGTGAAATGGAGGAACACCCACACATCAATATATTTTGCCAAAACCATAGAAACGATTTGAAAACTATCAAAATTTTTTTAGAAGAGCATCTCATTAAGCTGAAAATCTGACCAACCATCAATTATGGATATATTTAGAATCTTGAGTAGAGGAGCATCTTTGAATAAGAAAAAAGGAGTAACCACCGATTACTCATTGCCGTCAGAATCGCAAAATAAGGCACAAAAACGTAAGGAAGAATCTTTATTGCATCAAGTTGAAAAGGAAACTGATTTCTTTCATACCAAGACGTACACCTATCAGGAAGATGAAAAGAAAGATTTGAAAGAGAAAGAATTTGCAGATGAAGAGAAAGAGTCGCCTCTGCTTGAATTGGCAAATGACGAAGATGCAAAAAAATTTAGAAATTTACATAAATCAAAAGTTACAGGTGATGATGCTCCAATACCCATTGGATCATTTCAAGACATGGTAGGTAGATTTAAAATTGATAAAACTATACTTTCAAATTTGATAAATGCTGAATTCGTAGAGCCTACGCCTATTCAATGTGAATCCATACCGATAACTTTAAATGTCAGAGACTTAATAGCTTGTGCCCCAACAGGTTCAGGTAAAACTCTTGCTTTCTTAATCCCATTGGTACAACAGATTCTACAGAAACAAGTTTCAAAAAACTATGGAATAAGAGGATTAATAATATCACCAACAAATGAATTAGCTATACAAATTTTTCAAGAATTAGATACTTTAACAAAAGGCAAGAAACTAAATATTGCCATACTATCTAAACAATTGGCAAACAAATTAAATAACAACATCATCAAATCATCAAAATATGATATAATTGTATCTACCCCTTTACGTCTCATTGATATTGTCAAGAATGGAAATATTGATTTGTCGAAAGTCGAACAGCTAGTAATCGATGAAGCTGATAAATTATTTGATCATGGATTCGCTGAACAAACTGATGAAATATTAAATCATTGTACTAATCCAAAAATTCAAAAATCTATTTTCTCGGCTACTATCCCATCAGGGGTTGAAGAAATGGCTCATTCTATAATGAAAGATCCAATAAGAGTTATTATCGGTCACAAGGAAGCGGCAAGTAATACAATTGAGCAAAATTTGGTTTTTACAGGTAATGAACAAGGTAAATTATTAGCTATCAGACAAATGATTCAACAAGGAGAGTTCAAGCCACCAATTATCATTTTCCTACAATCAATTACAAGAGCCAAAGCACTATTCCATGAGTTATTATACGACAGGTTGAATGTAGATGTAATTCATGCTGAGAGAACGCCAAAAAAAAGAGAAGAAGTAATAAAAAGATTCAAAAACGGGGATATCTGGGTGTTAATTACTACTGATGTCATTGCAAGAGGTGTCGATTTCAAAGGTGTTAACCTAGTTATTAATTATGATGTACCACAGAGTGCACAAACTTATGTCCATAGAATTGGCAGAACTGGTAGAGGTGGTAAATCCGGTAAAGCAGTTACTTTCTTTACAAAAGAGGATGATAAAGCGGTGAAACCAATTATCAATATCATGAAACAGTCTGGATGTGATAATGGATATAGCGAGTGGATGGAAGATATGGGTAAACTATCAAAGAGAGAAAAGAAACAAATTAAGACGAATGAAATTGAACGAAAGAAGATCAGTACTGTTCCTAAGGTTATAAAGCACAAGAGAAAGCAAAAACAAGAAATGATTGAAGCTTCTAAAAGAAGAAATTATGTTGACACACAATTTGAATAAGCGATAACAAATATATTTAATATAAGAAATATATAGTATTAGAAATAAATACAATCATTCTAAAATTAAATGATTAACTCAAAACAAAAGTTCTATAGAAAACTTTTAGGGAAAACGTTTACATACTCGTCTCCCTTACTATTATACACATGAACTCTCTCCTTCTTCATAAACTGCCTCACCAATTGATTTAATGGTGATGAGTGTCACCTAATTTTGGGTAGCCGACAATCTTTCTTCTACCAATAATTTCTCCAACTGAGAAGAAGGCAGCCAATTGAACACTGTAGTAACCAAAAGTAACGAAACATTTAGGGCTTGGCCTGAAGGCTTTGGCTGATTCGTAGAATTTTTCTTGTTCAGCTGGAGATTTAAGGAATTTGAATGCATTTTGATAGAAAGTTTCAAATTGTTTGGTTGTTGGTGGAGCCATACCTTCACTTTTGTAAATGGTCTTAGACAATTCGGCACCCACTTTACTCCAGTAAATTGCATAATTAACGAATTGCGTGGACTTTGTAACAACGGTGTTGATTGCTCCTGTGGCTTTTGACACGATGGCTGACATTATGAATATGTATAGATGACTTGATAGTGTTGAATTCAATAGCCCTGAAAAATTTTAGCACTTCCTTTTATTTTTTTCTTTCTTTGTTCCCTATTCGATTTGTTTCATTCTAGTTCGGCCAATGAAAATTGATTATGCCTCGACTACCTAATCGGGCATTAACCGGCACTTTAGATTACTATATAAAACTATACTCAAACAACTACAATTGTACTCCAAATCTATCGGGCCATACAACAGGAGCAATTAGACTCCATCCATATAATATAAAACAGACCCATGAGCTTATAATCTTAACCCAACTTGCAAAATATGTTCTACCTACCGGTACAAAATCGCCATAATCGTCCTGTTTAACGTTTATAGTTAATAATGTTGCAACGTATTGTGTAGCTAGAAAGAAAATTATGTTGAATAATGCATAATTGTATTTGACGGTTTGTCTTTCTTCATCGTTGGTTTCATCATCATCATCATATAAATCCAACTGATTCAATGCAGCTTCTGGTAAAGACCCTTCATCAACAGCTTGCTTGATCGCTTGGTATCTCATTTCATTTCTTGCTGCGGGTTGTGTGGTTGTATTTCCTGGAGTGATAAAGTCGTCAGTTGCTCCTGAACTGAAAGCGGAATTAGCTGCAGCTCTGGTGGTGGTATACGCAACAGCAATGAATGTGAAAAAGGCACCTAGTATGACACTAGCAGTTCTTGTACCTTTTGACCGGATTAAGGGATTACAATACTTATCATCAGGCTCTGAGGCAACTGCGCTCATCACCAAGTAAGTACAGTAGAAAACCACCATTGAAGATTGTGCCAAACCAGCGTGTGGATTGTATTCTTGAATTGTATTATGAATTGACATACCAGATATGATTACCGCAAATATTAAATTTAATGTAATCGCAGTTCTATTCATTGAACAACTACCACCGGCAAAGAACCAATACATAATCATCATCAAAATTATACTAGAAATGTACATAGCTAATGTTCCACCAACTAACAATTTCTTCCAGAAACCTGCATCTCCTTCCCCTGTTAATTCCTCCATTTCAATCTTTTCCAAACACTTTTCAGCCCATGCATGAGCAAAATCAACTAACAATATTAGTCCAATACCAAGGAAAATTGTAGAAAATATAATTGCAATATGATTTCCATAGAAAACAAAAAAATCATCAGGTATCAACACAAAATTTGTAAAAATCAAAGAAATCCATGCAAAAACTTTCAATTTCCAGCATCCATTTTGTATCACCGCTCTTGGATTGGCGGTAGATTTTACATTAATTAATAAACCAGCTAAAATTAAATGTAATACCCCAAGAGCAAAATTTATTCTGTAAACCGATGTGAAACTTATACATTCACTCCCGTCAGGACCACATCTATTATTAATAAAGCCAAATGTTGCTTTCTCGAGTTTATGGATGATAAATGGTGATAAAGCAATCCACGATAATAATGAGTTAACTAACAATAGAATTGCATAGGTTATTCTTGTCATTATTGAAGATTTGAAGGTTCCTCCGATTGAAGCACATAATGCGGAGCAAGTAGCTGCCCCGCAACATGATGCCAACGATGTTAATGGCATTAAGGGTATTGATATAGCAGCACCCATTATATCTATTCTCTTTGTGGCTTTAGTAGTTTGCTTTATGACATGTATTTTTTCTTTGTATAACTTTTTCGCATCTTCACCAAATTATGTTACAAAAAAACTTGAAGTCAATTAGCAGAATCTCATCTCACAGATATTCAAGCAGACATATGTCATTTAGAAAGAGAGGTGAAATAGTAGGAGGTGGTGGGCCCTCTCCTGTTAGAGGGACTGCACTTTCAGCTTTGGGAAAAACTCCAATTGTACCTGGAAGAGTTCCGACAAGAAGTGCCCCATCAGGGACACCAGGGAGAGCACCGCAAACAACGGGTAAAGTACCATCTATTGCAAGACGGGAAGATCCCACTGAAGATCCCACTAAAGAGCAAAATATTACTCTGCAAGTAATGAAAAATCCTGGAGTTAGGCCATCGTTGGTTACATCTGAACCTACAGCATCAACGGGCAGTTCAGATCTAGATAAAATATTATTACATCAAGGTTTACCTATAGGTCACTCATTACTTATCGAAGAGTCTGGAACTACTGACTTTTCATCTGTCTTATTAAGAGCATTTGCATCCCAAGGTATTGTCCATAACAGAATTTCAAATGAGATCAACTCCCATGTAATCGTATTGGGTATGTTGCCCCAATGGTCTAATGATCTTCCGGGATTATACAAAGGTTCAACTAAAGAACAAAAAAAGGCAAAGTATATCGAAATTGAATCCAAAATCAGTGTTTCAAATTTATCAAATGTACTGAATGGTAGTACAAGAAATGATCCAAATTTGAAAATCGCATGGAGATATGGATTAAACAAGAAATCTGATTCTAAAGAAGAACTTGAGAATTATACATACGAACATTATAGTAATCAATTTGACCTCACACAAAAACTAACTCCTGGTCCTAATCCACAAGATATATCCTATGTACCACTCACTAACAACTTCAAAAGTATTATACAACAAATAACAAGTAAGGTCAAAACCCAACTTATATCAAATCCGGCCAAAATAATTAGATTAGTTATCCCAGGTCTTTTAAATCCATCACTATATCATCCAGCATATAGTGCAGGTAGTTTTATTTTCCCGTTCATACACTCCCTTCGTGCATTATTGCGTCTTTTTAGTCGTAATCTTATATTGGTATGTTCCATATCACTTGATTTGTACCCAAGAGATTCAAGTTTGACTGCATTTTTAGAATCACTCTTCAATTCGGTGATTCATCTTCAGCCATTTAATCAGGAAATGAGTCAACTGATCGAAAAAGCGTATAAAAACGAACCATCAAAAATACAGCAAGGATTTGTTAACATTGTCAAAGTTCCCGTATTATCTGAAAAGGGTCTAATGATGATCCATATTGGAGAATATGCATTCAAGAATGGAAGAAAAAAATTCGAAATTGAAGAATGGGGTATTCCAGTTCAAGATGATTCCAAGGACTCTACAAGTACCACCCAAGAAGCTGGACAAACTACGAAAAGCATTGATTTTTAGCTCTAATGTATTATTATTTCCTTATGAGTTCGTCCAATTGACTCTTGATCTTATCTGTCTTTACATCCAAAGCTTCAACTTTGTCGTTTAGCTCATGTAAAAGCGTCATGATTTCACGCAAAACGGTATCATCTTTTTTCTGTATGGTCTCTATATCAACAATGTCATTGAATTTCACTGTTCTGGTCTTCTTGAATTGCTCACTATCTTGACGTAGTCTTTTTCT
Organism: Nematodospora valgi; assembly: GCA_030565165.1. Classification (NCBI taxonomy): domain Eukaryota; kingdom Fungi; phylum Ascomycota; class Pichiomycetes; order Serinales; family Debaryomycetaceae; genus Nematodospora; species Nematodospora valgi. The sequence goes on from JAJMBF010000023.1 coordinate 45,286, forward strand.
AGCATGTTCCATTTCTTTAATCTGTTGTCTTCTTTCTGGAGATCCACTTCGTCTGACGGGGGATAGAGACACCGGGCGTCTTGAGAGTTCTGGTGCCCGCAATGACACCCTTTTAGGGGATGATCTAGCTGGACTTCTTGATCTTGATCGTTCCATGTTGTTGATTTTTCAAAACACACAATGAAATTTCGGTGTAATTTTTTTTGTTTTTTTTTCTCTCATTTTCCTTAACTACTTGGTTGCAAAACTAACACACAAGAGGGTAATGAGTTCAGAAGAACAAGTACAATCAATTGATCTCCTCCAAGATTTGGGTATTAATGCTGGTGATATTAATAAGTTGAGAACTGCAGGTATATGTTCCATTGCGGTATGTTGTAATCATGAATTGCCTTCAGGTGATTTGTATACTAACACTCAAGACAGTCAGTTTTATCCACAACCAGACGAAACATGACAAAAATCAAAGGTTTGAGTGAAGTCAAAGTTGAAAAGATTAAAGAGGCAGCTGGCAAATTGAAAGTATGTTAGTTCCCGAGTTAGATACTATTGTGTGAATAATTTATACTAAATTCTTTCTAGAGTACTGGGTTTATTTCTGCTACTACTGTCGCTGAACATAGAAACAGTGTATTTACAATCACGACTGGATCCAAACAGTTTGATGAAATTTTGGGCGGTGGAATTCAATCAATGAGTATCACGGAAGTATTTGGCGAATTTAGGTGTGGAAAAACTCAATTGTGTCATACCTTATGCGTAGCAGCACAATTACCTAAAGATATGGGAGGTGGTGAGGGTAGAGTTGCATATATTGATACAGAAGGTACTTTCAGACCGGAAAGAATCAAATCAATAGCTGAAAGATTTGGTGTTGATCCTGATACGTGTCTTGAAAATATTTCTTATGCTAGAGCATTAAATAGTGAACATCAAATTGAGTTGGTTGAGCAACTAGGAAATGATTTAGCTGAAGGTACTTATAGACTTTTGGTTGTTGATTCCATATTAGCATGTTTTAGAGTTGATTACTCCGGTAGAGGAGAATTAAACGAAAGGCAACAAAAATTGAATCAACATTTAGCTAACTTAACTAGAGTTGCCGAAGACTACAATGTTGCTGTGTTTTTGACAAACCAAGTCCAATCTGATCCTGGTGCGAGTAGTTTGTTTGCAGCTGCTGATGGGAGAAAACCAGTTGGCGGACATGTCCTAGCACATGCTTCTGCCACTAGGATTTTACTTAGAAAAGGAAGGGGTGAAGAAAGAGTTGCAAAATTACAGGATAGTCCAAACATGCCTGAAAAAGAATGTGTTTATGTGATTAGTGAAGGTGGTATTAAAGATAGTGAGTGAAATTGTATGCAGTAAAAATTGTTTAAACCCAATTGGGAAGTGTTATGAGAGGTGACGCGTAGAGCTGAATTTTTTTTATTCTTTATGGTATGTGAATAATAGTCATTAGGCTTGTTTTCAATATTGATATATTTATTGATCTTTCTTTATTTATCATTTGCTAGGTTTACAGCTTTAGTATATAAACCAACATGTCGTCTTCACCACCTCATCATAATGGAAATAGTAACAACACCAATATCAGTAGTAATCTACCAGTGGATTCTCTTGAAAGAGATTCAGAATCAATCTCTCAGACTCAACATCAATCAATAGTACCCTCATCACCATTATTCTTCCACTCGTCTAATCCTGCTTCAGACATAAGTGCACATAATTCACAATCCAAAACAAGAAATGATATATCATCACCATTGCATTACACTTCATCGGTGCATCATACCTCAGATATTGGTCAATTTGGCTCTCAAACATCGTCTAGAATACAAGATGTTGATAGAATTATAAGAAGAGCTCAAAGAAGCGATATTCATGATTCTAATTCTTCACCAATGCGTAATAGAAGATTTTTCACCCAAGGCAACGGTCAGCAACCAAATTTAATGTCTAGCTCATCAGCTTTTAACACTGATCCAGCTGAACCTGGCGATGAACCAGTAAGAGTTATCTGGGGTACAAATGTTTCAATTCAAGAGTGCTCCAATATTTTCAGAGATTTCTTGTTATCATTCAAATACAAGTATAGAAAAGAAATGGACAAAAACGACGTTGAACCTGAAGATCATGAGTTATACTATGTTAATCAATTGAACTTAATCAGAGAACTTGGTTTGACAAATCTTAATTTAGATGCCAAAAATTTGTTGTCTTATCCACCTACTAGAAAACTATACCATCAATTAATAAATTATCCTCAAGAAATAATTCCCATTATGGATCATACTATAAAAGATTGTTTAATCCAAATAATAAATGATGGTTCAATGAATGAATTAGCTAATCTTGATGCAATAGAGACCAATATATATACAATTCGTCCGTACAATATTAACTTGGTTGAAAAGGGTATGAGAGAATTAAATCCAAACGATATTGATAAATTAGTGAGTGTTAAAGGTTTAACATTACGTTCAACCTCAATTATTCCAGATATGAAAGTTGCTTTTTTCAAATGCAATGCTTGTGGCCATACAGTTGGTGTTGAAATTGATAGAGGTGTTATATCTGAACCTACCAAATGTCCGAGAGAAGTATGTGGTCAAACGAACTCTATGGTTCTTATTCACAATCGTTCATCATTTGCTGATAAGCAAGTTATTAAATTACAAGAGACTCCTGATTTAGTGCCGGATGGGCAAACCCCGCATTCTATAAATTTGTGTGTTTATGATGAACTAGTTGATTCTTGTCGTGCTGGTGATCGAGTTGAAGTTTGTGGTATATTTAGATCTTCACCTGTGAGAGCTAACTCAAGACAAAGGGCTATAAAGAGTTTGTATAAGACATATCTTGATGTTGTTCATATCAAGAAGATTGATAAAAAGCGCCTTGGTGCTGATGTTACCACATTAGAAACAGAATTGGCAGAAAAAGACCAAGAAGTTGAACAAATTAGAAGGATAAGCGACGAAGAAGAAGAAAGAATAAGAGAAATTTCTCTACGTGATGATTTATACGAAGTACTAGCGAGATCTTTAGCCCCTTCAATTTATGAAATGGACGATGTTAAAAAAGGTATATTGTTACAATTGTTTGGTGGTACAAACAAGACTTTTAAGAAAGGTGGAAGGTACAGAGGTGATATTAATATCTTATTATGTGGGGATCCATCTACCTCCAAATCACAAATTTTGAATTACGTCCACAAAATTGCTCCAAGAGGTGTTTACACATCTGGTAAAGGGTCATCGGCTGTTGGTTTGACCGCTTATATCACAAGGGATATAGACACAAAACAATTGGTATTGGAAAGTGGTGCTCTTGTCTTATCTGACGGTGGTGTTTGTTGTATTGATGAATTCGATAAAATGAGTGATGCTACGAGATCAGTATTGCATGAAGTAATGGAACAACAAACTATTTCCATTGCTAAAGCTGGTATTATTACAACATTGAATGCTAGAACTTCCATATTGGCTTCTGCAAATCCAATTAAATCCCGTTATGATCCAAATTTACCAGTTACTGCGAATATTGATTTACCACCACCCTTATTATCACGTTTTGATTTGGTTTATTTAATTTTGGATAAAGTTGATGAAAATATTGATAGACAATTAGCAAGGCATTTAACTGACATGTATCTTGAAGATACTCCAGAGACTGTGACCAATAATTTTGTATTGCCGGTTGAATTGCTTACACTTTATATCCAGTATGCAAAAGAAAGATACAACCCAGTAATGACTGAAGAAGGTAAGAATGAATTAGTCAGAGCATATGTTGAAATGAGGAAATTAGGTGAGGATGCTAGATCATCAGAAAAGAGAATAACTGCAACAACAAGACAATTGGAATCGATGATCAGATTGAGTGAAGCTCATGCTAAAATGAGATTATCAGAAAGAGTAGAGTTGATTGATGTCAAAGAAGCTGTGAGATTAATTAAATCCGCAATTAAAGATTATGCAACTGATCCAGTTACTGGTAGAATTGATATGGATATGGTTCAAACAGGTACTACGTCCCAACAAAGAAAGGTGCAAGAAGATCTAGTTAACGAAATCATGAAAATCATTGATGAAAATAATAACTTGATTAGATTCAATGATTTAACTTTGAAGTTGAATGAGAGAGCTTCTTTCAGAATTGAAAATCAAGATATTATTGAAGGTATAAAGAGATTAATACAAGAAGGTAAAGTTATTGAAACTGGTGATAATCATAGAAGAACGATTAGAAAGATTGCCATTGTATGATTCAAGCCATTGTATACTAGAATTTGTATCTATAATTTCTGCTATAAAAATTTGTTTGTGTCTGTACTACCTGCACCTTTAGTACCAGGTTTAACTATCACGACGTCCTCTTCAACATGTTCCTTGACATCTTCTTCAGTCATTTTCAAAAATTCTTCTAATTTCTCGTCCAATTCAATATCAGTCTTTGAATTGTATCTATTTTCAGTGAACACATTGGCCAACTTCAATTCTTTTTGAATATCTAAGGTTTCCCCATTTATTAATTTTGATATCATTTCTCCCAAAATCACAAATTTAGTTTCATACGACTGTTCTAACATTTCCAATTCACGACGGATTTTCAAAAGATCAACCATCACTGATGTACATATTAAAGTCAAGATCATGGATTTTGTAGTTGGAGTATTTAGTAAATCCCAAAATCTAGGCTTTTTTCTGACATACAGCTTTGCTGTGGATGAGTTACAACGTATTAGTGGTATTGTTCTTGTACTTCTTATTATTCTAAACATCTTTCACTGGGTATGAGTTGGCTTTAATACTAGAGTATTAAAATTTTCGCGATATTATAGTTCCAAGTTTAAGGGGCAAATTCTCAACTTTTTTGTTTGACAGCAACAGAATTCAGGCGAATCGAGCCTACCAACCGACTAACCAACCCACCTCGCCCATGTCATTATGAAGGTGCCTAAAATTACAAGTATAATACTAGTAATATTACTGACGTTAACATTTCTAAACTTTGCATTAAAGTATTATACATATTTTGTATTAGTGGTATCCTCTGCGAAGAAGTCAAATGCTTCACTTGAGACAAACCCGTTAGCTCAGGAAACTGGAGAAGTTCCTCATCCTCACGAATTGTTTGTTCCATTATTAACGTTCATACCCACAAAGTCTCCGGTGATAACGCGTCCATGGGTCTTGATAACGAGTAGTTTTATTGAAGAGAATTTCATTGGATTGTTTGTTAGTTTTTGTTTGATTTTTTATTTGGGAAAGTATCTTGAGAACATGTGGGGATCAAACGAATTCACTAAATTTGTTGCTGTGAATGTTTTAATCTCGAACCTAGTGTTATACATTTATTACAATCTAAAATCCTGGATAGTTAAATACGATGTACCTCCAGTAATACTTAGTTCAATGTCTATCAACATGGGGTTACTCATAGCTATCAAGCAAAGAATTCCAAATCATTATTTTATGTTCTTCAAAGGAAACCTCCGAATAAAAGTCAGATGTGTCCCATTTTTAACTGTACTAACCTGTTGGGTGTTTTCATTTCTAAGTGAAGAATTTTACATTATATACGTAATGAGCATCGTAGGATTTATAATCAGTTGGATATATCTTCGTTATTTCAAAGTTGGTGCTAATGAAAGACAATCGTATATATTACCGTTTGCATTGACAAATAAAAAGAAACTAAAACAGGTCCCAATATCAAAAAATACACTTAAACCAGCGTCATCTTTCCAAATCGAAAGAGTGGTCAAAGGTGATAGATCGGAGCAGTTTGCATTGTATACATTTTTTCCATATCCCATATCTCCGATTGTCAAAGTAATATCAGATATAGTGTTCAAGACATTGGTTCATTTTGAATTTTTGAATCCTAAAGATTTCAATGACGATGAAGAAGATACTGAAGATCAACTATTTTATGATGACATGAATGGTTTGAAAACAGGATTATTTGGGTTGTCTCAGTTAAAAGGTGCAAAAGATGTATCAGCTATTCCTCATGCCAGTTCCAATATCAAGAAATTTTGGAATTGGATGGTCAGTACACCAGATAACCCAAATATAAAAACAACAATGGATAAACGAAGGAAGTTTGTATTAAAGGAATTGGAATGAGGCTTTAAAAAGTCTGTAGAATCCTTGTATATATGTATATATATATATATTTATTAGTCTATATTCATTAATTCTTTAATTGAACTTAATAATGCATCTTTTCTATTATACCATGAATCATTGTCATCAGCTTTGTATATCATATTCACATTTTGGAGAAGATTTTGTACCTGTTGTGGAGATTTCAGTCCCTGCCATTCTTTCATCGATAATAAATACCACAACGCCGATTTTCTATATCTTGTAAGCCCCTCTGTTGTAGGTATTGGTGGTAATTTTCTTGAATTATAGTAAGTTCCTTCCACTACATGGTTCATTTCCTCTTCTTTGAGGTCTAACAATTGAGCATTTTCAGGACATAAGAATATAAAATGACCAGAACTATATCCTAAGCGTTCATACAATATAGCTTTAACTACCGAATGATCGAAACTCGGTAGCAGAACGGATAAGTGTTGATCAAATTCTCCACATAATCTCAATAAATAGCGTTCAATCAAGTCGTTCCACCACCATGATATGTTATACATTTGACACATACAAAGTAATAATTCCACGACAATTATGAAACTTTTGAAACTGAAAGTCTTGAGATTCAATCTTGATTTGAAGGTATACGATAAATTATCCATATATGGCTCTATAATATCATGACGTATTTTACGTAGAGTGTTTTTATCAGGTTGTGCTTGTTTGATGTTTGGATTAAGATTTTGTTGAGTTTGTGCCAATAATAATGAGACAATACACATTTCCTGAGTTGATGCAACGTATATCCAGGCACGATCATTGCTGTAGTCTTTTTTGATTAGGTCATATGTTGAATAAGCGTACTTGAAATCCTTCAAGATCAATGACCAATCAGCTAATTTTCGAATGGATTGCTCGGGTGATGATTTGAAATAGTAGTTTTCGTTGTAATTGAACGATGTAGATGTACTAGAATGTGAATTCGGGAGTAAATTCGAATCACTATTATTGTTATTGAAGAATTTCTTGGATGCTGAAAAAAATCTACCTGTTATTGACCTTTTTGGTTGTAGCATTTGATCATCCCAGTATCTGATCTTAGATTGCATATGTGGTATAAGAAATTTATTGATATATTCATACAACTTTTGGCGCAAAACTCCATCGACTGATTTTGTAATTTGAAAGTTGCTAATTGATTCATTCAATGAAATTCGTTGTAAGTCCTCTTCTATCGTAGAATTTTCTATTAATGACACCGTGATTTTACTCTCGTCTGGATCGAAATTAATGGGTATTGTTGAACTGTTCAAATTCAAGACGTTTTTGATTTCATTTTGCAATATTGTAGCTTCATTTGACGTGATCTTCGAGGAATTATAAGTTATAAACACATGCACCATCAAATCATCAATTTGGAAAAATTTAGGAAAATTAAAATTCCTAAACTCAACAATCAACTTCCTCAACGTTTCAATAGTATCATTTTCAAAGTCAATCATAAATATCTGACCCACCGGATGATTGAAGGTCTCAAAAGGTGTGATCTGATTCGACGTAATTAATTTATCAAAGAAAGTTAAATAAAGATCATTTTGTTCATGTTCTGATACATGTCTTAAATAGTGTTCCAACGACGTGATACTGAACAATTGATTCAATTGCGCACTGCTAGTATCAGGTATATTTATCGATAATGCAGGTGATGAACTGGAAGTTAAATGTGATGCAGGACCCAGTTTTTTTTGAGCATTAGATATCGATAATAGTTCAGGTAGTGAAGGCTCAAATCTTATAGGGAAACTGGCATAATTCTTTGTAATCAATTGATTGTTTATGATTCTGAATTGTTGATTCGGTATACTATACTTTGCATTGTTTCCATAAGGTTTGAAGATTTGTAAAGTTGATATTGAGTCAATATTGTTTGTAATCGTTTGAAATAATACATCTACATTGTGGGTCGACTGTATGGAGATTAACGGTGAAAAGATATGATGCAATAGATGCTGTCTTGCCGTGAAGGGATCCAATCCCTGTGGGTAATCCATCTAGTAGAACAAGTACTTGAGAGGGTGGTAGACCTTGATATATGATATATACTCACTGTGTGTATCTGTTGATAGTGTGTAGATAGTGTGTAGTGTTGCGTTAGGTAGTTAGTTAGCAAAACTGTTGAACAGAAAAAAAATAAAACATCTAGAGAAAGCTAACCTGTAAAATTTAACCTGTGGAATTAAATCAACCAATTGATCCTCTGATTACATCAACAGGACTCAACTGGCGTGGACAGTTTGCACCTGTAAGGTTATTCGATTGGAGGTGGTGATGCTGAAGTTTTTCCAATAGGTATTTTGCCGCTGTTTCTTGAAATAGAAAGTCGAATTGGTACCATCAATGGCAACGAAGCCCCTCACTCCCGCTTTCTCTTTCTCTCTTTCTCTCTTTCTCTCTTTCTCTCTTTCTCCCCTTCGCCACAACTTAAACTAAGTAAATATGTCAAACCATTTAAATCCTTATTCGAACAAGAATATGCGTCTGGGAACATTGAAGCAATGCATTGAAAGTATGCTATCATGTAGCATTTGAGGAAACCTCGCTTCAATGAAGCCCATAATGGTTTGTAAGAAGTTGAATTCAGAATTTTCGTACCATCATGGTTGACAAAGAATCTATTAATAATCAGTCAAAACCTCTTTCTTTGAAAGTCTTCATTGATCTGGTATCAAACTATTGTACGATAGATACAAACCAGGATGCGAATTTGAGAGAAATACCGAGTAGTCAATTGTTGTGTCAATCTTTTTAGTGAAATCCTAAAAAGACGATTCTTCAGTGATTGATTCTACATTAAGCCGATAATAATGGTATAATAACCCCTCACAATGATAGTTGGTTGAAAAGGATTGGGCTAAATTAGAAACAGTAATTTGTGAGTAATACGGCTGTCCAAAGAATTTACCCCTTATTTTTTCCTAGGTGTTTGTGACCCTGTGGACTAGTATACACCATAGATCTTGAGTTGGTTGGTATGTAAATGTCAACCACTTGTGGATTCCATTGCGTTTGGCGTATTTAGAGCCATCTGATACCACACCACATGGTTGTAACCGCTCTTAAAAGTCGATGAAAACGTGATACAAGAGAAGTTAGACGGTGTAAATTCACACAAAAACAACACATGTATGTAGTTTTAATCCATGCTCGATAAACTAGTATTTCGAACTCACACATTCATCAACCCTGTACAAAAATAGCATGTATCTTCAAGATTAGCTGTCGTTGCTTTTGCCTATACTAAAGTAGAACTGTGTGTATAGACCATACCTGCTGGATGTGCTAACGAAAGGGTATCGCCGTCAAGGAGGTAACTCTGACCAAAATATATCAAACGAAATCAACACAATAGAAAAAAAAGTAAACAAAATTAAATAGGCAACCAAAAAAAAAGTTTTACACATAATTTTACAACCCGTACTCTACCATCATCAACAACAACAACTTCACAAACATCATCGTCACCGTCAAAGTCAGCTTCAGCATCGAAAACCCATCTAACCTTACAATCCTACCCCTCAACTTTTTCAAGCAATCCTCTCAACTTTATTAGCATCTTTTGGTGTGCACCACTGTCGTTATATTTTTTACCAAGATCGTACTGTTCAATTCTTACAGCAACCACCCCATAGTACTCATACAGAAGTTTGCAACCAACCACTCCTTTCTTTGATTTCTTTTATTAGTCGGTTCCTTCACAAACCATGATATTGCAGCGAAGGTTATATCTAACGATTTTACAACTAATAGCTTTGTTTGCAGCTGTTGCTGTGTCAGACGGTATTTTATTTCAAACTATTGAGCATCCAAAATTAAATTATAAAGATACAGGAGACAGAATAGGCTTATTTGGATCTTTCAATGCATTATCTTTCTATTCAGTCAAAGATGCTTCAAATGTTTTATCATCGCCAATATCCTCAACCTCACCTAATACCAAAAGAGATGAAATTTCAAACTCATCAACAACATTCAATAATAGTAGTTTGTATATACATGATATTCTCAATAATAACAACATCAAATTTGCTGACTTGAATGGTCAGATTAAACAGTTATACAAATTGTCAAATGACACAATTATACTTAGTGGGGATTTCACAAGTTTCAAGAATGAGACAGTCAAAAGCCCGGTCATCTATGACATCGAGTCGAATGAGATTACTAAAATTATAGATGAAAATGATTTCAATGGAACTGTCAGTACGATTTTCCTTGATAATGATCTTCTTTACTTTGGAGGAGATTTTACATTCAATAACACTGTTGCAGCTGCGATTTATAACACAACTTCCAAGAAACTACAATCCACCCTTTTCCAAGGCTTTGGTAAAAATTCCTCAATTAATTCCATTACCAAAATTTTGAATGACAAAAGTGACGAGGTAGATCAAGGTTCAATTGTGTTTGGAGGTAAATTTAATACGCTAGGATTATCTGATTTACTCGTCCATAACATCACTGTCAACAATACTAGAAACCGTAATGAAACCAATACTTCAATCGTGAATGCAGAACAATTAATTTCACTTAGACATGGTACGTTCAGCGATGTAAATGCTGAAAATTCCAATGATAACTCATTAATCATATGCCCTTCTGAAGAACATGAATGGTCAGCTATGCCAAATTCTGGTGCCGAATGGAGAGTCGAGTTACCTAATGAGATGAATGGAATTGTTCCTACTAAAGCTCGTATTTATATACCTGATAGTGATAATGGGATAAAATTGTTTAGAATCTATTCGTATCCAAATAATGGTATTATGAATCTTACATACATTGATCCAGCTTCAAATGAATTAAAGTTTTGTGATGCTTGGTGTCCTTTAAGTGCCTTTGGCCAATTGAGTGAAGCCGTCCACAATAACAAAAATAATGCTACAGAACTAAATCGAGATGATGTATTTGTTGATGAAAATGATGGAACTTATTTTAAATATTATGACCCCAGTACAATGACTAAAAATTTAGGTTATGGTTCAAATTTCCAAGAATTTGCCTTTATTAATCAAGTTGGATTCGCCCAAGTTGGTCTTACAATCATTGATTGGTATGGGAGTCAAGGTACTTTAGGAGGATTTGAGTTGTATCAAAATGCAATTACAGTTTACGGAAACAATACTTTAAATGAACCGAATTGTGATTTTGAATTCAATGAAGACAATAACAATTATGCTCAAATCAATTCAGGTAATTTCCAATCAATACGTAACTTGCTGTCACAAGTATCAAGTAATGACTATTTGGTATCACAAGACACTAATGCCAAAATTACATTATACCCGAATATTTCTTATTCGGGAAATTATTCAATTATAATGACAACTCCAGGTTGTTCTCTCGATGGTACATGTCAACAAAGATCAATCGTCAATGTTACAGTTATTGGAAATGATAATAGTATTATGTCAACCAATTTAATATATCAAAATAATGAAAATGACAAATTTGATTACTTGTTTTTCGGTCATTTGAATGGTTCTGGTACTCATTCTGGTAATAACAGAATTGAAGTTTCTTTCCATGATATTATTATCGAAGGTACTGAAAATCCATATATGGTTGTTGATAAGGTAACAGCAAACATTGTATCATTGGATAGTTATTACAATAGAAATTTGACGAACTCCACTAGAAATCATACTGGTTTCGAATTGACTCCAATCAAACTTAATGGTTTATTTGAGTATTCATTAGCTAATTTTTCCGACTTTGACGAGCTGTTAGTACATTTCAAAAAGGATAATAAAACTTTTATCAGTCCGAATAACACATTTGTTGGTAATTCATCAATAAATTTGTTGAGTGGAAAATTTTCAAATAACGTCGTTGTCAATGAAATTAATTTACAAGATGGTTCCTTGTCCCTTTTAGGTCAATTTGAATCTAAAAATTTAACTTTAAAAAATAGCAATCTACTTACATTGAATATCAGTTCCTATAATTCCACCTTAAATGAAACCAACATTAATTTACCCACAACATTGAATAAGAGAGATGATCAAACGATTCATCGAGCTACTTTTAATAATTCCATATCAAGTTTGAGCAATATTCCAAATGGTATGATTGTACTGGGTCAATTCAGTATGAATAACACTTCAATTCGTGATTTATCAAATAATAATAAGACAGTGTCTCAAGCAAATAATTTTGCCATATATTCGGAAAATCAGTGGTACAGTTTTGGAAATAATTACTTTGATCAAAATTTCGATCAATTTACTAACTTAACGGTCAACAACGTTGTATATTATGTCTTCTCGGCTGGTGGATCATTTTTCAAAACTTGGGATAATACTAATCACAATTGGTCTACTAAGGAAGATCATCAATTTAATATTACACAAGCTGCTTTATTGAATAATAGACAACAAATTCTCGGTGGTAATGGTTTTAATATCATGGATTTCTACAGTACTGACCAAGCTTACATTTCTAATGGCAATTTCAGCAAATACGGCATTGATGTTGATATGACCAACAGCTATGTTGTTACTAATTCATTTTTTATAAATAGCTCAATGAGTGTGATTGGTGGAAAATTTGAGTTTAACAATGCTAAGAATATTGGATTTATAAACAATAATGATCCTAATAGCACAATACAATCCTTACAAGGAGATATTACCTGGGGTAATGACACTGTTATTGAATCATTGTACGTTGATAATAATAATGAATATCTTTTTATTGGAGTCAATGGATCAGTCTCAATAAACAATGAGGTTTACGTAACCGGTATTGTAATATATGATTTACAAAATAATACATTTACTTCATTCCAGCCAGCAGCACTTTCTAATAGTAATGGAGACCCAATTCATGTCAATTCTGTTGTCTTATATGATGTTGGTAGTAAGTTATTAGTTGGTGGTGATTTTGACCTGGCTGGTTCTTTAAGTTGTCCATCATTATGTGTCTATGATATCACTAACACAAGATGGTTAAATCCTCAAAATGAAGCAAAACAAACATCTAATATTGATGGTATTGTAACTGATATGAAATTCTTTCAATCAAATCAAGTATTAATTGCTGGTAACAATTTAACTTTGAACAATGATGAAGTGACTTTTTTAACTTACAGCTTTGATTCAAATTCATTCACTACCAAACCTTCATTAAATAAATTGAATAAGACTGTCAATAGATTTATCTTGAATGATCGTTCAAATAGTGACTTGAATGGAAGAATTATAGCCTTTGGTGACGATTTTATATACGGGTATGATGGATCTGAATGGGATAGTATTGATGGAGACATCACTTATGATCAGACTACCAAGTTCCTGGATTTAAAATTACTAGCATTGGCTCAACCTAGTTCGTATAAGCAGACTTATTTTGATAAAGACAATATTTTGGCAGTTGCAGGTACTTTCGCATTGAAGGACTTTGGATCTATTAACATAGCATTATACAATGGTACATCGTGGATTCCATATGTATTTACTGCTACAGAGAACAATGAACTTGGAGATATCAAATCCATATTAATTGATGATTCGTATCGATTCCAGTCTTCAGACGATCTTAAACCATTGAGTAAAGGCTTATCACGAGGAAAAGTGGTCGGTGTATCATTGGCTTGTGCATTGGGATCAACAGCATTATTGGGATTATTATACATAGTCCCATATTTTGCATTATTGAGAAACAAAAGAGGGTATGTTCAAAGAATACAAGAAAATGACATGATGGCTGCTGTCAATCCTGAAGATTTACTTCACGAAATTGATTTGCAGAGAGAAAAGTAATATGACAGTATTTTATATGGTCGAGTTTTATATATATATACAGTATTAAGACAGTTTTAAAATTTTATGGATTACTGAGTGTAGTAATGTCGGGTCTCTCATGTTCGTATACCGTGTTGTAATGATATGCGAAATTGAAAATTTAGAGTCAGTAAATATTGCCGTTATCATATGTGTAGTAAAAAGGTTCTGATAAATTTGGTTGCAAAATTATCAAATATATGAGGACATACATAGGTGTATCAAGACAAAGCCATTGAATCAATCACGGTTAGAACTTTGAAACAAGGAATTTGACTTTAGTGCCTCCACAAGACATCTAGACAGATAAAACCAGTAGTTTACAATCGAAGATGATCAGTAATACGACAACTGTGTCAAACTAGAACAGGCGGCACGCATATTGCGCTTGGACCCTGCATATTTCAATCATACCTCAATGCCTGAGAATCAGTCAACATAACACACCATTATCACTACAAGCACATGAGTGTTGACTTGTAGTTACTCCAGTCTGAAGAAAAGTCTATCGTCTTTTATTTTGCAGATACTGTATATTGGGAACGTATGGATAATTATTCTCATGATGACAAAGAAATTTATAGATTGCAGATTTATTTATAGTTTCTACAGTTATAAAGTTTGAGTTTTGAGCCTTAACGAAATATAATTCTCGTAAATTAAAACTGATTTCTATATAAATTCTATTTGAGAACTATGGTAGAAATTCCACTAATTTATGGTAATGTTGTTATTCATTGAGGGTCTTCCACATGAGTTATAGATAACATATAGATGTTAAAGATAGATATCTTACTTGTAATATATAACATTTCAGTGGGATTGTATAACGTATAACACAGACGTCACGTACGTTGCAGAGTTATACCCCTGGAACGACAATTCTTCTAGAATAGGAAGCAGCGAATCTTATTTGCATCCTAAAAGGGTGTGGGCCATACTTCAGAAGTGAAACGAAAGAAGTTGAACGTACTCCTATTGCCCCTGAGTTGTGTTCTTGAAAAAAATGATTATTCCCCACAATTCTACAATGCGACTTTCAAAATGTTTTGAAAATTGATGCGGTGGCTCAATTGGTAGAGTTTTGGATTCCAAATCCAACGGTTGCAGGTTCGAGTCCTGTCCGTGTCACGCTTATCTTTTTGCAAATGCTCCCTATTACAAATACGTGAAAGCATTTTATGATTTACACAATGTTTTATTGTATGAAAACTATATAAATCTATTATTTTTGAGGTGCAGGATTTGTTGTCCCTTCATCATCATCATCAATACCAAATAGTCTTTCATCGGGTTGTGGAGTTTCTTCTGCCAGTAATTCTTCAGCATCATCATCAATATCATCTGTAAAAGGGCTATCGTGACTTAATCTGGCACCATCTTCTAGTTCATCATCGATATTATCTTGGAAATCTCCAAATAATTCATCTTCCTCGTTTTCGAAATCTGGTACAGATACGTAATTTCTTCTACCTGGTGATCTTCTGAACACAGCATTTCCTATTTTTTCCAATAATGCTCTATCTATTGCTCTAATTGTTTTAACAGTTGCAAAAAGTATGGCTGCTGTATATATTCCTCCCTTGACGATACGATTGACCACCATGTCAACTTGATTATTTTCGATTGGTTGGAAATCATCATCATCATCTAATTTAATCTGACCTAATCTTTTAAACCCTCCATTTCGTTTTATACCACGATCATAAACGAACCACGTTGCAAAGATAAATACACAGATTGGAACAAACAAAACAACAAACAACTTATGACCAGTAACATCTCTTCCATAGTACTCATCAAATTCTTTTTGTTTGCCAGGACAAGCTTTCGGATTCCAACTATCAAATTGTTTACCATTTTCACATGTCGATAACGGGATCCTTCTATATCCAGTAGATTCAAAGTACTGGAATGCACCTTCTTTACCACACATATCCTTTTTGCGATCTTCTCCTGTTAATCCACTAACTAATTTACATGTGTTATCATTTGGATCACGGTAATAATTATAATCACATTCATAATCTCTTCTTGCACATGTACAATTCTTTGTGACCTTAAAGCCTTCCTTCAATGGAGCACTACCAATAAAACAATCATTATGACCAACAGCACGACGTAAATACTTAGATTCATGACCAAACAAACATTTACCTTCACCTTTAGCATGAATTGGTGACCAATATTCATAATCATCCTTTTCTGGATCATCTAAGTTCAACTGACATTGACGTTGATGAATATTTGTGAAATCGATTGAATACGATAAGGTAGTTTTCAAATCCATTGGATGATTTGCTAGTATCAAAAATTTACGTGACGTATCAGTAGGTACAGTTGCTAAATCTATGATCTTGACTTTAGCATCGGCAAACTTGTATTCATTCCATGAATCACCCTCATCTAACGAGTACCACAAACTATCAACTTCTTCGTTTGCACTAACCAAGACCAATATACTACCCCTATCACCATATTCCCACATGTATACGCCATGCTTGACTTCTTTCCAAGTAATCCCACCGTCTTTACTTAAGAATGTTGCAGCTTTATCATTATCTTCTAAGTATTCACCAACATTTCCAACACCTATAAGAAACCCGGTAGTAGATCCCGAAGAATACGTATCACGATAATCGGTACGTTCAGTAAATCCACGTAAATGTAAAGCACATTTATCGATGCTTGATCCAGTACACGCATATTTTCTACCTTGAGAATCAACAGTTGGCGGCACAAGGTACTCCCATTCACTACCATCATTATGGGATATGACAGTTTTAAGTTTTTTGGGTGCTTTACCTGCTCTAACATTACTTACAATATTAGCCAACAAAGTTCCTTCCAAACCATCAATTCTATCAAAATCAACATACCCTATCTTATTTCTATTGACATTCTCCAACGATAAGACAAAATACGTACCATTTGAGTTGGATTTGATAATCGAACCATATTCAAAATTGGTTGCTGTATTGGTAGTGACGTGCATGAAAATAGATCCTGTGCTGGAGTCCAATACGGTGTAAGCTTGATGAGCATCAACTTCAAGATCATGAGGAAAATCAGCATCTGCAAATATCGTTCCATCGACAGTCACTTTTGCTTCAAGAGAGCTCTTTTTTTCATTCACAATAGCAACAACAACAAAATTTCCGGTCATCGTATGACCTACAATATTTTCGAATAATTTCTTCGGTTCTGCCCCACCATCAATTGAATACAAGGTTTTTCTACCACTATCTTCAAATTTTGAACAATAAATTAAATCATCAACAGGTTTATCAAATACTGCACCAACAAAATCACAAGATATGACATCAGTCAGTAGCTTTGAGAAAGACTCTCCAGAATCATTACTTATATATGCATCAATTTTACAATCTGTTTCCAATTCATTACAATAACCACCAAGCCAGATAAGTTTATTTGCAGCTGTCTTATGGAATGATATTGGTCTTAGAACCCTTGGACTGGCCTTGGTTGGCACTTTTCGTTTAGTGAATGTATTTCCACCATCTTCTGACACATAGATGATATCCGAGTCTGTAATAAGAATTACTTGACCAGGAACAGGGCCAGTAAAGAATCTCTGTACCTTATCATAAATTGGGACTTTTGTAAATGAAACACCTCCATTATTTGAAACCCAAGCACGATCATCAGTTGTCTTTAAAACAATATTATCACTAGTATCTATTTCTTTTGACTCATCAACATATATATATTGAGCCAATTGACCTTCAAATTCATTTAGGTGGACTTCAATTTGATTAGTATCACCTTTATCATCATCCGTAGGTTTCTTATCAACATAGTCTGCACACTTTATTTTCTCATCTGTTACAAAATCTCCAGTTTTCTTCTTTCCCATTTTACATTTATTACCAGCAATTGAAACTTTATTGGGCAATACAATTTCTGATTTTGATCTACATAACTTTGTCAATTGCTTTGGATCAGGAACACATGCATTACCACCTTTTTCAGAAAGTTTAAATCCTTGATTACACTCGAAATCAATTTCTGTACATTGACAAGGTTCGTCAAGAACTTTAACATCGTCAAATAGCTTATTCACAAAACATTGAGCATCTTGTTTTCTCCTCCTGAATTTTTCATGATGTCCATAAATACAAATTGGTTCGTTACCGGATGTTTGTCTTGCGTAAAAATCTTCAAAATCTTCTTCTCCACACGTTTTACCACCGAAAGCGTCAGCAAATGAAATAGAATATATAATTTCCCCACCAGCAGATTCATGAGGTCCATATTCACTGACACCAGTTATCACAAATTTACGTGATGATCCATCAACAGTAGTCAAAATAGTCAAAGGATAAATTGGTTTTTCTAACTTGAGGTTTGTCCATGTTTTACCTTGGTCTAGTGAGTACCATAATAATTCAGCAGGATCTAATACTTTCTTTCCATTATATGGTACTGCCAATATAACATTACCTTGATCACCAAATGAGAATACAGCAGGAAAATCCAAAGCTTTATTCCAAGTTGCACCACCATCCCTCGAAACGAAGGTTTTCATTTTGCGAAAATCGTTATTCAACTTACTGCCTTTATTACCTACACCTAGAAGAATACCCGGCGTTGGACCAGTAATGAATTTTCCTTCACCATCAAGTTCACCATATGACCATAAATGTACAGAACAGTCATCCTCAATTTTACATGTATTATCGTTCAATTTCAATAAATCCCAATCTTTCCCATCATTAAATGAATACTTGGTTATAATATCTTTTCTGAATCCACCTCCTAATAAATAATCTAAGAGAGAATCACCAGCGTTCTCCTCATCATTCTTTGCATCAACAGCAATATTTGCAATCCAGGCTCCATCTATGTTTTCAACCTTCATAAGATTTCCCCCGGCTACACTAGCTAGCAATTTCTTATAGTGCAAACCTGAAGAGTCTGATGAATATAGTGTAGAAGTAGTCACAAAGTTTGAAGCATAGTCTAAAATTTGTACGAAAATTGATGAAATAGAAGATGGTAAAAATGACATCACCCCATACTTAATATCAATTTGTAAATCTGCTTTATTAAAATTGGTTCCATCTTTTGAAACATACATGCTAATCTTCGATTTTTCATTAAATTTATCCATTCTCAGCACAACAGTCATGAAGTTTTCTTCAATTTTGATATCAATAATTGCACCAGTAGATGAATCCAATGGTTTAATTTCTTGTTTAGAATTAAAAAAATCATCTGACCTATACAAATGAGACTTAACAATATGACCAAACGAATTCAATTCGTTGGTTGAACAATAAATGGTTTTCTCTTCACCAATTGAAGATTCCTTTGTCGATCTAGAAAATCTACAAACATAAGCTTCAATTGGTACTTTTTTGGGAGCAGTTTTGAATCCATCTTTAGTATAATAATATCTGTGTTTGCATTTGTGATTCAACTTATCCTCTGGACATTCATAATCTGAAACCAATAAATAATCAGAATTGGCTGCATTGAATGAGACCTTAATATCTGAAGAACTATGTTCAAACACATCAACTGCAAATTTTCTCCAGCTTTTCCCTTGATCTTCAGTGACATATTGATTCTTGGATCGGGTTTTCACGAAAGCTCTTTTATTAGTATACGGATCCATCTCAAAAGATATTGCAGGCTCTGTAACCTCTTTGACTTCTTCAAAAGTCCTACCATCATCAAATGAGATCGATATCTTTTTATTTCTCAATGCCAATATATTGGATGAATCATCAAAATACTTTATCTCATTTGCTATATCTCTATTCGATGTCATTTTGATCTCTGGGATATACGCCCCAATCAATGAGAATAGGCAAGATAAAAGTATTACAATGCCTATGCTGCTCTTCATGGTTAAGATTTAGGCGTGTTTATGAAGAAGACCCCCTCTATTGCGTTGGAAATTGGAAGTTGGAATTACTAAAGGGTCGAGTAATTGGAAAGTATTGAAAACCTTGATTTTAGCTGTTTTTCCCACACAAAGGCAAAAGTGAGAAAAGACAAAAAGGGACAAAATAATTTCTTCAAAAATACAAGATCGAATGGTAAGCCAACTATACAACAGGGAAAAGAAACAGAGGAATAGAGTAGGAATACAACATATAGTAATCGCTATAGTATCAAACCTATCAAATCACGAAATCATCTCAGTTTTCGTAAAATTCTACACAGAGTCAAGAAAACTCACACGACCAATCCTAAATAATCACCCAGTCTGTTCACTTTGATATAACAATTTAGATCAATAGAATGGAATTTTGATAAGTTGAATGTCAAACTCATCAAGCTGTTACTGAACTTCTCAAAATCATCTTGTTGTATTCTTATGATTAATGATTTTGTGCCTGGTTGTGCCATTAGATCAAATGGACTAGACTCGCCAACTAATCCATAAAGTCTGTTTAGACTGGTTAAAATCAATGTCCTCCACGTTGTTGCATCTACCTCTATTTTATCAAACTGCGATTTGAGTGTTTCCTCTTGGTTAATGATTGGATCTGGGACGCTATGGAACTGTTAGTTGGAGCACCAAAAAAAAAGTTGATAGTTGGCCTGACCATACATACATCTCTATATTGAAGTAGTACCATGTATTTTCACACAATGATTCTGATCGTATCCTCGAATCTGCCGTTGTCATATCTATTACTAAATTGTATTGAATCTTACATCTTATACTTTGAAATTATTCAAAAAAAAAATTGTATGTGCACCATTGGAAGTAGTGTACCTCGTCTCAAATTGGTTGTAAAAAATCTTTATTTACGTTCATTCATTTAGTTGTGAAAAAGTATGCCTTCAATCATTTGGTTGAATCTGTATAATTATGTCACTTGAAGAACAAGAACTGCTCGAATCGTCGTTGAACATGTCTTCCATAGTCAATTCGTCATTAAATGGATTTTTTTGTGGACTAATTGGTGTATTATAATATGGAACATATCCTTGTTGCAGTTGTAGTTGCAGTTGTAGTTGCAGCAGAAGCTGATGATGATGATTTTCTTGTTGCAGTTGTTGCTGCTGCTGATATATTGAATATAACGGTAATCCACCCATTGGGACATTCATACCATGTTCTATTTTGATCACTGGAATGAAAACAGGAGATTGGGGCGATGATACCTGTTGAGAATTGGAAGAAGGAGGCGGTGAAAATGGATTTGTATTTATGAAAGTGGGCTGTTGTATTAATACAAATGCTGATATTGGATATATATTTGTTTGTGTACTTGAACTATTTGGTAATAAATCCGGAAGATATATAGTGTATTTATTGAAATGTCGTAAATTCAATAACTCAATTGGTTGATATATTATTTTCTTCATTAGGATATTTTCAATATGAGATTAGATATGTTTGAAATTGATCTGTGTTGATCTTTGTATTGTAGTAATACTTGTTGATAGATTTGCACAAATAGTTGCAAAAAAATCTTGTAAATTTTCTGAGAACTTTTAATTCCAAACTGTAGCTTCTTTCTTATAAAACAGGTTACTATACATATACACCAGAGATGTTCAGCCACAACCTAATACAAACAGGAATTTCCCATTTCATCATATCCATCTAATCTACCTCACAACTCTAAAGTTGTCGCTTTAACTTGATTATCTGAGAAGCCCCAAAACAACTCTGGTTGAAAAATACTGGTGACTTAAAAGATCTTTCGCATCGAAAGAACAAAAACTAGCCTAAGCTGTACTCAACAAGACTGAACGATTGTTCCACCGAATCTCTGCAGTCCTTCTGATCTAAAGTATAGCAATTATCCTTAGTTCTCGAAATTGCTGCTTGTGCTTGAATCCGCGCATATTGTCACCGTGGATAAGCTTAATTCGGCACAGACCGCGAATACGGTTGCAGGAAATTAACAGCCATTTTCTTATCCAAACTCTACTGATACATTGTGTGCGATAATGAGACGGCAAGCACGTAAAAAGACGCCAAATTGATATGATAATTAATGACAGTATAATTCAGCTGGCCACTACGATGTCATTAAAAAATAATGGATGCTCTTCCTATTCACATAAACAATACATTAAAACATCACCCTCCATGAAATATTTTGTCACTCTATTGTTCTTAGTCCTTTTTATTTTTACCTTCCACAGAAAGGTTTATCAGAATCAAGTCATTCAAAGCAAAAAGTACAATGCAAATGATAAAGTTTAATTCGTCAACCCTAAAGGGGTAATTACTTGAACACATTTCTTTTGGCAACCGGTCTGTCTGAAACCGAATCCACACACCCATCCCACAATTGGATAGGCAAGAGAAACCCAAACACAAGAACATAGTACTTACTACTATATTGGAGGGGTTTCAAACTTGCTGTTTGATGCATGGTGCACCTCTTCAACCCAGGCTTTTCTTTTTTGAATCGTATGTTCACAGGGATGTGGTTACCATAAATGTTCTCTGGCTCGAAACACGATCCACCCCCAGCTTTCATTCTCGAATGATGGATTTCGTGAGAAATAATAATACCCGCGAACAATTTAAAATATGTTGTAAAGTGATTTCACAACAGCAAACGGTTTTCTGAATTTCTTATTTTGTGCTTGGTTTCATTTTCAAAAAGCACGCTTAGGCAACTACTCCAGGGTAGCTTGCTGATGCGGAAAGCAAATAAACCCCGTCTGCCACAAGATGAGACAAAAGCCCCTTACAATACCATAATAACGTACATGTATTCACATATATCAAGCCAACCCCACACCCAGCTTCCTTCTCCAATCTTCGGTTGTCACCTTCCTCTTTGTATTGGAGAATCGAAGAGAAGAAAAAAACAAAATATGAAATCACAAACTCAGAGAATCAGTTAAAGTCAGAATCTCAGAAAGTTTGAAGCACAAGAGCCGCCGTATACTCATAACAGTATTTTTGACACCTACTAAAACCCCTAAAGCCCCAAGTATGTAGATAAGTAGAAATTACAAGACCCAGCAAACGACTCTACCTGTACTACATCCACGATTGACCCTTTTCTGGTATTGGAGTATTGCGAACAACTGTAATGTATTTATAGAGCGACAGGAATAATAATAATGAGAAGAATAATAATAATAATATTAATAATTACTAAATCGTACTATGTGGATAGGTACGTGCAAAAAAAGAGATTGCGTTTGTACCGCGTGCACTACTAACGAACGAGCAGGTCTGTTTCCAGGTATTTTCTTTTTGGTAGTGGTAAATTTGTTCCCTAGTTCGTCTTAATATTCAAACCGTGCTGTTTGGTGGTGTGTCTTCTCGTTTGCTTTAGTACTAAATATTATAATAGAAGGTAGACTATATTATATCAGACAACAAAAGTTTTGGTCTCCAACAACCAACTTACCATTAACAATAGAGATAGCAACTACTATCTAGCTCCTACACTTTTCCCTTCCTATCATCGTTCTATTCATCAATCAATCATATCTTCATATGTACGATACTTCATTTTGATCACAGCATTTGACCAACAGAGAACACACTAGAATTCACACCATTTATTTGCATATACGAAGTTTTTACAACCAACCTACATTTTCATTCCATTCACAGTACTACCACAAGGTCGAAGAATATGAACAATCACATTGCAGATGACAATCAATTGTCATTCATACAATCATTCATACAATCATTAACTAGAAGAATAGAGTCTTTACTACCCAATCACACTGGGCATACAATACACGAAATTGAAATCGATCCTCAATTTCTAGTAACTAGAGAAATATTGATGGAAAATCATAATAGAAACCCTCAAGTCATAACGTACATTTTCACATCCTTCTCCTCAGTGTTGACTTCAATCAACAATGAATCACAAAATAGTAAACTAAGATATCGAGATGATAAGTCAAGAACTTCCACATTATTAGTTTGTAAGATATTGACAGATATCTTGAAAGCAAATTGGGATAGAGAGACGAGCTTCACTGATGACAAAGACTTGCTAAGTAATTATTCACGATTTTATTACTATGAAACTCCCAGTAAATTGAATCCTGCCATAATAGAAGGGTTAATAGATTTATTTTTAAACTTGTTGTCTTCAGGAATAGTGAGAAAGGTTTTGGCATTAGTAAGAAATGAACAATCAATGACTACAATTGCAATAGCTAAAGAAGAACAAGACATTTTACGAGAAGAACAGCCGATGAGTCAGGAAGAATTAATTGCGGCTACTATATCTGATATAGATTCATATGTTGAAATTATTTTACGATATATTGCTACTGCTAATCCTGATGAGTACTATCAATACATTGAATCCAAATTATTCAGATACTCCAAGAATAACGAAACTATACCATTGCCAATTATACAGCGGTACTGTCCGTTGATAAAATATTTATTTTTTTCAGAAGCCAATTCAGTCAAGTCCTCTGAAGATTCACAGAATGCTATACCATACATCAAGTCAACCACATGGAAACAAGTTTACTTATTCTTCTTATCAAGTAGTATCAAAGATCAATCATTCTCAAGAACTCCAGATTATAATTCATTGATAGATCCAAATGATGTTCATCATACTCAATTATTGAAAAGTTTGTTCGATACAGCGTTGAGTGTATTTGAAGAAAGTCTCACTGCAATATCGTGCTCTTCATTTGTTTTGACATGGTACCTTGTGTTATGCATTGATGATATTGCCAAAATTAATTGCGGTAAGCCTTTAAATAAACTAAAAATTACGTTTAACAAGAGAATAAAGTATCTAAACATAGTTTTGAAAGACGCAACCAATACTTCAAATTTAGAAAGTTTTGATTCACTAATAAATATATTCCATCTAGGTACAAGATTAGATGCCTATAATTTCAAGGATCACCCTGTATTAATGTTCAGTCTAAGATATTTGGATGAAACTCATGTTAACTTGTTAAAATTTGGTGAATTACATAGAGAAGAACTAATAACTGATGATGAGCAGCTACTAAAGTATGAATTCTTGACTGTTAATTTTTATATTGCTGCCATTTTATTACGACCTGACAAATACACTAAAATTGTAATCGACAATTATAATCAAAACCTGGAGGAACTTCGAGTCAATAAAATGTTTGTGAAAATAATAAAGGGGTTGTCAGAGATTGAAACTGCTAGAGATGTATTTCAAGCATTGATAAAAGATTTAACATACACTTTGAAATTAATGATTTGCGGAGCATTAAAAATATTGAATCAGTATGAAGCACGGGCCAATCACAATAGTATAGGTGTAAAAAATGTCGATTCATCAGATGTTTCAATATTTTCCGATTTGGCAAGTATGGATCCAAATGAAGTTAGAGCTAACTCAGCTACTTATGTGGCATTTGAAAGAAATAAAACAAAATTAGATCATTATGCAACAGAGATGTTTGAAAATTCTGATCCCAAAGATGATGCCAAATTTATCAGCACAAAAATGAATACTTCATCATCAGTGTTTTCAAGTTCAACTTATAGATTTAGAATAGTTAATGGTACTGAAGAAATGTTATCTGACATCTTTATGATATTTGTCGCTGCACCTGACTTATACTTTAACGATATGAAACTAATGGATGATGCTAACCTTGATAGTGTTCCTTTGCCACAATTACTTCAATCTATAATTGATTTTTGTCATGAAGCAGTTATTTCTTTAAGACAAGCATTTAAGTCAAAATGGGTTGTTCATGGCAACTCAAGACTATTTGATTCAGCTCGTGCGTTATCTATGAAAATGGTGGTACCATCTACCAAGATGGAAAGTGATTATACTACATTATCTTCTTTTGCTAATTTCAGTATATGTAATTGCTTAATACAATCCATCTGTGAAGCATGCTTAGGATTGTCACTCACAGATCCAAAATTTAAATCTTGCTTTTTGTTCTTGAATGAATTTTTACATAAGAGAAATCATTATACTAGTATATCACTATCAAACAAAATTATAACTGATCGCAATACTCGCGAAACTTTTGAAACTTGTGGTGATGTTGTCCATGCCGTAGAAAAAGTTTTGTTACTTTCGCTTTGTACTCACGATGTTCAATTTTATAATTATGCAAGACAAGGTATTTCATGGTATATTAACGAGGTCAAAAATAATAGTCAATTATACCGCTCGTATGAGATGGAAGATAATTTGTTGGAAACATTCGAATCGTTGATTCGTGACGAATCAGTTTTTACTGGATTTGTTTCTTTGCAAAAAAAACATCGTACTATTTTAAGAGAAGCTAATCCTACAATGTCTTTATATCAAGTTTGGCTTATGATTTATCTTCGTTGGTATAAGATTCTTGAAAGTGCTAAAACATTTGGTAACGAAGACAATCTTATATTCAGACATTTTACTGGATTTTTAGTATCAACTTCTGGATGTTTCATATCAGGAACAGGACGTATTTTTATGGATGATCCAGAGATGCAAACTAAATGCAATAATTACATCTCTGACTTTTTTGATAGATGTATTGGCTTATTAACTTCTCAGGATTTGGTGATTAGAGTCATTATTAAAGATATATTGTCCAATGAATCCCATTCCGACGTTTATCATCTCATAGCTACGAAATTGATGAGTACTGCTAGCTCATATTTTGAAAGTAAATTAGAAAGTGAAGAAGTTATTGTATTTTTGGAACAAGCCATGGTTATCATGACAGCAATGATTAATGTTCGAAATGACGGTGCACTTTTACTTTCATCATTACTACCCCATATCTGTCAATTTTTCATTAAATTTATCAATTCAGTTGATAATGTTATAGATAAATTAAGGTTGAAATTGAGATTCTGTAAATTATGCATTGCATTGGAAGAAGATCGTGAATCTACTGGTCTGATTGGTGCTTATAAATTAAGAAACTTTTATTCTAAATCAAGTACCGAGTGGTTGGAACATGCAGTGTTTTACGATGAATTAAATCCTGAAGAATTGGATAATGATAAAATTAAAGGCAAAGAATCCGAAATTTATTATTTAACTATGGATTTGGCTGTACAATGCTCAAAATGTTTACGAATACAGTTGGAAAATTTATTGTTGGAAGTGCCTGATGGTATCAAAGATAATGAAATAAAAAAATATAAAGATTTAGCATTTGGTAATTACTTTTCATTATTTTATAAAATCATTCAAAAATATACCAAAACGGATCCTGTTGCAAAGTCTAAACATAAACTTCAACAAGTTACTGATAATGTTTTAGCATCAATTACAAATCTTTTACAGCATGATTCCGAAATTGGCATTCAATTTGTTTTACCTATGGGATATCATGAAAGTAAGAAAGTCAGAGCCATCTTTTTGAATGTTTTTGCAAATATTTTATCTTCACAATCTATAAAGACCAATAAAGAGGAATATCCAGAAGAATTGATCATGCAATTAGTTGACCAAACTGAAATTTTTGGGGCAATCGCTGAATGTGCTTCATCATTAGAGCACAATTTATTAGCTTCATCTTTATTTGGTATTTTTTCATATACTAATAGTTTGGACAAGTTGTTCAAAGTTCTTTTAAGTGATGAAATCACTAGACTCACACGTTCAACTGATTTGTTTAGAAGAAATTCTACTTTGACAAGACTACTCTTTAATTTCACACAGGATTATGGAATAGTTTACTTAAACAGAACTTTACTTCCAATTATTGAAGAATTAGTCGTTGCTGGAGTTCAGTTTGAAATTGAAAAGAAAGACGATAAAGAAACTACTGATTTATTCATGTCATATTTCAGTAGAATTGTGGATCTGATTGTAAATTCGTTTGATATACTATCATGTTCCTTTAAATTTGTTTGTGGAGAAATTTATCGCTCAGTTTCTGCTAAATTCAAAGACTCAGCAATTCTTGCAGTTGGATCATTCGTATTTTTGAGATTCATATGTCCCGCTGTTATTAATCCTGAACAATATTTAAAGATTCCAGTTAATAATCCAAAAGTTAAAAGATCTTTAATGCAATTGGTTAAAGTTCTACAAAATATAGCAAATGGTACTTTGCCATCAATTAAATGGCAAGCATTAGCTCATAAAAGTGAAGAATTGAATGAGATTAACAAGAAAATAAATGATTTCTTGATGAAGATTTCTACAGTGTCTCCGGATCAATACCCTTTCCAGAAAATTAATTCTAAAAAACCTTTAGCTGAATTAAGATATTTGCATAAATTTATTTATTCGTATTTCACTATAATAAGAATGAATTTTCTTTTAGGGAAATCAGCATTCGCAATTAAAACATTACATGACAGAGTTGTGAAATTCAAAGCATTTGACGAGATTGTTATGCGATTGGGACAACCTAAACCAAGTGTTCAATTACAATTAAGTACTGCTTTAAAATTGTTTGATCCCAATAATACTGATGAAGAAAATATCAAATATAATGATTTCATGACTAAGATGTCCTTGAAATATGCAGATACCCCTTCTGATGCAATTGACGTTATTCATAGTTCAATATTCAAGGATGCTACACCAGCTGTAGTAATAAATTTGAAGAAGATGAAAAAAAGACCCAACGACGTTAACTATTTGGTTTATAAATTATTCGAAACTGCTTCACAGGTTTGGGACAACAAGTTCTATATGATATATGATTTTTCAGAATTCTATTTTTTTGAGAATCGTGGTCCGCCAGAATATACTAATTTGTTGGCTAATTTTTCTTTAAAACACATTTTCAAAAATTGTCAAAGGGTCTATTATTTCAATATCCCAAGAACAGAGTATCGTGGAATTATCAATTCTATGAAAAGCTTAAGAGCAAAGGGAGCTGAATATGGAACAAGAATCTATACTTACTCATCAGTTGACCCAGATTCAATTATCAGTAACTTGTGTTTAGATCCAGAAACTGTTGCTATCAGTCGTGATGGGAAAGTGACATTCAATAATGTGTTACTATATGAACCATCCACAAATAAATATTTACCTGTCAAGCTTAAGGTTGGCAGAAAATTTCTTACTATTTGTTTCCATGAGCGTGTTAAATTTCAGAGTGATCTTGCAGCTACTGATGGATTTTATCCTGTTGAAGTATACAGATTATCTGACTTCAGCAAATGTGAAGTTTCAAATATCACTGGCCATGATGATGAGTTTACAATTTATTTAAATCATTCGAATCAAGTTACTTTGAGATCGGTTGATCGATTAGAGATCTTAAGATTTTTATATTTTACTACTTCAAGATTACCTAGGGAGGAAACATATTTAGACCCTGATAAAGGTTATCAGAATGAACGTCACTTCATGTCTTGGTTTGGTAGATTGTACAATATAGTTTTTCAAGGTTTGCTCAATAATGACGAAGAGGTTAAATATTCTGCAGCATTATTATTTGGTTCATTATCTTCATATTTTGATATTGATTTTGGTATTAAGGAAATCCATGCAAAGAGTTTACCATTTCCCACTAATGCTACTAATTTTGTTGTTTCAGTGTCTTCACATTTGTCGTCAAATTATTCACAAATGACTTATAGATTTTTCAAGGCATTTTTTGACAATTATGATAAAATGGACTCCGAAACTAGAATAATTTCTATTCTTTATATGTCACCATGGATTGAAAACATTTATGATTATGTTTATTTACTGAATGCTGAAAATGGTCCTGATAGAGTGGCTGAATTAATTCGTCAATTTTGTCGTTTAACAACGTCAAATAAAGATCAAATTGCTTTTATTAATGATTACATATGGAAAAAATTGTTTCAAGAAACAAGATTAATTTCCATTTTTGTTGATGAAGTTGTTGCTTTTGCTATTGACAGTAAGAACGAAGGCCCTGAATGGTCATTTATAATTGCCGTCATTGTCCCGTCTATTGAAGTATGCGGTGAGGTTGTTTCAAGATTGAATATATCAATCAAGAAGGTGGTTACTACTGATTCAGCAATTGCCTCACAGTCCAAATTATTTGAAATTGCAGTATTAATCAAGATCTGCTCTTCATTATTTTTCAATTCATATGTTTTGGCCAGATTATATTTAGCAGATATCATATTTTTTGTTACGTTATTCATCGATAATGCTCATTTGGATGTCGGGGCAGATTTACAAAAATTAGTAATTAGTGTTGTTCAATCATTCTTGCATAAACCAAAATTGACTGATTTCGAACAAAACGCAATCAATGAAACAATTGCATATTTCAGTACACCAAGAGCAAAGATGCTATTTGGTATGACTAGAGATTCAAAATCCACTTTAGATATTGGCCAAGCTTTTAATCGTATTACTAACTTCGAAGTCTTATGTGACTACTTGAATGAGTTTATCAAAGTAGTAAGTACGTCAGACGATAAAACCAATTGGAGAGCAAGATGGTCTTCCAACGCAATCGATGTAACATTTAATAATTATTCTTTGTTTCAGGATAAAGCAGTACTAGTTGTTGGTTTTCTTTCTAAAACTGGTGTCAGTGATTCTACTGCTTGTAGATCTATAAAATTGGTGACTCAGGGCGAATTGCACAACATTCATATTGTAATTTGTGTTGGTGTTGCAACAGCTAGAATTTTGGAGGGATTGCCCAATAATTCATTCTTACCACCAATATTAATTTGGCCACAATTTTGTTTTGCCTTGATGAATTATTCAGTTTTATATCAAGCAGCATTACAGAATCTTATTACGTCAGTGTTGAAAATAATGAGTAATGGAGTAGATTTTCTTACTTTTGCATTCGAACAAAGACAATACTTAGAACCTTATTTATCCCAGTTTGAAAAAAGGCATGGTATTGATATAACAGAGTGGAATTTTGGTGTTTATATCTTTTTCATTTTAACTCAAGGATTGAGAGTATCACAGTTTAGACATTTGGCTTTGACTTGTATCAAGAAATATTTTAAAAAGAGATATGAATATAGAGAGATAAAACCGATAGAGGGAACTTTAATTTCAAATAATGTTTATGCTTATCTTGTATTTACATATTTATGTTCCGAAACTAAAGATTTCGAAGAATTTTTGAAAGAGTTGAATATTGAAAGCGAGGACGTACAATTGGGGGGTAATCAAAGAATTCCAAAGATTGTTCTTGATTATTTATTAGAAAATACAGAATCATCAAGATTGACGCTAATTCACCTTGGTTTCTTCTATAGCGATGTCAAAGGTGTTGATATCAACTTCAAAGCTAGATTCATCAAAATTTATCAGTACATTCTTGCGAAAAATAAGGATGCAGCTTTACTAGTTTTTCATATTATCAAACCAGCATTGAATCAAGATCTTGTTAATACTGTTTCGTTAGAAATTGTTGAAAAAATCTCCAAAATCATTAGTGATATTTCTGCACGTAATGATTATTCTCCCCAAAAATATGCTGAAGAAGTTGATGAATTGTTAATTTCTAAGAAGATAACAATTCTCAAAAGATTAAGACAAATGAAGTCATCAGATCTTGCAATTGATGAAGAAGGCAAATTCAGGCCAGAATTCGAAATTGATGTTAGAGATATTCAAATAATGCTTTATAGAGCAGCATGCAATTACGTTGAAGGATTAAGATTAGAAGAGTAGAAAGTCTATCATTTCACGTTTTGATATTCATTTTTTATTGTTTGATTTTATTGAGTTGTTTTATTGATAGAGGGATTGTTTTACTAGTTTGTGATTTTTTAGTTTCATACTCTTTTATGATTAATGATGTAAATTTTTGATGTACATTCTTTTATAGATATTATACAATTTCACTGTATCTACTTACCCCCTTTGCTCTTACGAGCATGCTGTTCAAATTCTTTTCTATTTAGACGAAATAGTAACATTGTAGCTCTAGCGTCTTCGACTGATGAATGAGAAGAATCTTGAATCTCGATGCCCAAGAAATGAAGTACCAATTTCTTCAAACTTGGACTTCTTCCACCTGCTATTTCTCTAAATGGTGGATATGAACAAGTGTCTCTTAAGCTTACTTTTGGGTGACTCAAAAATAAACTCTCAAGATCATTATGCACAGCATGCCCAATTAGTATTTTTCCCTGTAGTAAATCGGAAGTTCTTTTCTGAGCTTCTTCAAACAGTATAGCATCTATCATATGGTATGGTTGTATTCCACTAATCCATGTTCTCCAATCAGTTACTCTTTCTCTCGGTTTGACGAATTCGTCTAATAGGACATGACCGTAGAAATTCACTAATGATACTCTCGCCAAAGCAGATTCCTCGCCCTCTGGACCTACACCAACGAATTCACAATCTATGGCTATGTATTTACCTGGCTCTTTCTTTCTCTCATTTGTCGGTATAAGTGCCATAGTTGATTTCGGTATATCTGATTTGATTATAGTATTATCTTTGGTATAAAGCGTGTACTCTATTGGACTTACTGGTGCTGATGAAACAACAGCTGTGAGAAACGGATTTGGAGATTTAGTCGGAGATGACTGTTTTTGTTTCCTTTTAGATTTAGATTTCTTGACTCCGCCGTCCTTATGTATTTTGGAACATAACTTCTTCCAATTCAGTGATAATTTCGTCATCTTGTCTTGATTGGGGATAACTCATCGATTGATATTGAGATGTACGTTTCAAGAATTTTTTTATGTGCGATATCTTACTCT
This sequence comes from Nematodospora valgi, assembly GCA_030565165.1. Taxonomy (NCBI): domain Eukaryota; kingdom Fungi; phylum Ascomycota; class Pichiomycetes; order Serinales; family Debaryomycetaceae; genus Nematodospora; species Nematodospora valgi. The sequence continues at coordinate 77,823 of JAJMBF010000023.1, forward strand.
TTTTGCAGTCATTACTAAACAAAAGATATATACTATAACCCACCACTCGAGAAATTGTAGACTTGTAGAACCCATTTCAATTTACTTATAATTTCCAGACATTCGGAAACACTAGCAGTGACTAGATAAAACTTCTTCGTTGGTACTTCTTTATTATTAGCCGTGGTACTTTCCTCCAGTTGTTGTCTCTGAATCACTATTCTGAAATATGTCGGTGTTTTAGCGTACTGTTTCAATTTAACGATTTGAGTGATATGAAATGAATACGTTTTTGACAGCTGTTTATTATGTGCCTTGTTGAATTGATGATTCAAGTAATTATGATGATGTTGATGATGTGCTGTTTCGCTATTCATAACCGATTCTCCTGGGTTTCGGAGCACCAAATCATCGGGTGGAGTTAAATGAATATAGTCTCCATCAATAATAAAGTTCTTTTCACTGAAATTTTTGATTTTAATTTTACTGTTATTCTTTAGTACTTTCCATTTGAAATATATCGTATTTAAATTGATTGGTAGTAAAGGATTGTTTCCAAGCAAGATATCATCAAGGTATTTGTTTGAACTGATGGCATTTTTGATCGATTTAGCGGAATCAGTAGATTTTCGTGGAGGTTGTTCAGGTGTAATCAATGGACTAGATTTCTTAGAATCATGCAAATTTAACTTTTGCATCTTCTCTTCTAATTGATTATTACTAGGGGTAATATTTGGTAATGTAAACTCGGAAGGTGTGATATTTGCTTCAATCATTTGATTATCTTCGAAAGTTTCAACAATCAGATTGAGTTTGGTTTCTGAAGGCACTAATTCCAAGACTGTCTGATCTAAATCAGAACATATTTCCACATCTCTTATAAATCTGCTGTTCCCATTATCTGGATCAATTAACTTGAACCTATACTTAGTTGTTATTAATCCACGGTTAGCGCAAAATTCTTTCAATGCTTGACCCATTGTATAATTACTAGGCACTTTGAGAGATGCCTTCTCTGGAACAGTACTATCAAATTCAAAAACTCCAATGCTGAACTCAATTTGCTCCAATGTGTCACTTTTAACAATTTGATTGATGCTGCTTCTCTTTCGCTGAAAGGCACTCAAGTTTTGTTTAAATTCCACGGGTAGGGGAGACCCCAATTCGTTTCTATTGATTTCGTTAACATCTCCAATTCTACAAATAGCCAAATCTTTTGGATTATTGTAGGATGATAGTGCCCTGTTACGTTCCAAAATTCCAAAGGACCCATAGTTTTCACCATCTTCATCAACTAATTCCAATCTCCAGCAATTTGGGTTTAAGTAGGCAAAATCACGAATGTTACTAAATTCTGGTAGTTTGAAAAGATTAAGCAAAATATAACCAATACAGTCTGATATGGCCACATCATTAATAATACTCAAACTCTTCAAAACTGGGCTTCTATTTGGTGGAATAAATATATTAATCAAAGTCTTAGGAGTCGACTCCACAGAAACATTCCCATCAACAAACGCGTAATAATTTAATGGATTCACGTTGGTAGATTTATATTTGGATTGAATCATGGAGCTTAAATGTGAATTTTTAGGGTGTTCAATTTTGGTAGGTGCAATTTTATCAAACTGTAATGATGATTGTTTAGGCAATCCCGAGTTTCCGATCGGTTTAATAGAAACTGACGAAGATGGAAATTTAACTGAATCATTTTTAGGCACGGTGTGTTGATCAAGTGAATCGACCTTTTTCTTCTTTCTTGATTTTCTGGAATCAAATTCCGACATATTACCAGTATTAACAAATGAAAAGCTATCAACATTCTCATTGAAAGAACCCAACATTAGGGACGAACCTAGTATTGAATCATTGTCCAAATCTGTAAATTCAGAATCATTTGAAAGGTTGTCATACACTTCATCTTCATCTTCATCTTCGTCCTCATCTTCATCATCTACATCATCTTCGTCAGAGTCGAATTCGTCCTCGTCATCATCGTCTGAAGACACATCTTTGCTACCTGGTTGAAAATTCTGTAGTACATTTCCTTGTGCGTTAACACGTACACCAAAATCGCTATCAATGGTAAATGCATCTGTATTATCATTATCTCCTTGCTGTTGGTGTTGGTGTTGTCGTTGTCTTTGCCGTTGATCTTGTTGTTGACCTTGTTGGTGATCTTGTATTTGACCTTGTATTTGACCTTGTATTTGACCTTGTGTTTGACCTTGTTCTTGATCTTCTTTTTCGGTTACATCTCCATCATCCGTTAATTCCTCCTTCGGCGGACTTAATTGCTTAGTAGGGTATACATTGGTCCTTTTTTCGTCATCGCTATCACTATCAGAGTCTGAGCTTTGATCCTTACCGGATTGAAAATATTTGACTATGGGTATTTTTGATTTTGATTTAGGTCTAGGTTTCTTACCATTTCTAATAGTTTTTGTATATCGTAGTCCTAAGCTTCCTGTACTTTCATTTACTTTATTGCTAACTTCTGATATTCTTAAAATTTCAGTTGGTTCAACTATCGGAGTCAAATCCTTCTCCATTATCGAGCCGGTGGTATAATTCGCATTGGAATCACTCGTTGAATACCCCAAAGAATCTTTCAGAGCTAGATCGTCATTAGAAGGCTGTCTCACCACTTTTTTCTTGGGCCTTTTTTTATACAATTGCCTATATTTCTTTTTTCTCACCGGTTCTCTTGATCTAGCCTTCGACTGATTATTAGAGCTATTATGGTTGTTGTTGTTTTGTATCGCCTTCTTTAAATGACGTGCTATTTCGAATGTAATTGGCGGTGAAATCGATACCAGAAGCTTGGGCATACCACCTTCATCAGAAAGTGTGTTTATGTCCTGGCACGGTTGATTTGGTTGCCGTATGATTTTCCTTGAATATTCAGCATCTTCACCTATTGATAAATATGAAGCTCGCAAGTGAGCTATTAGCTGTGATTGTTCCAACGGAAATGCCATGATTCCTTACTTTCTTCTATATCTTGTCACGCTATCATAACAGGAAAAAAGTCTAGGAATCCCTGTGATTATCTCTTTGATTGATGGACTGTGCTTGTAAATATACTGGTTGTCTGATCAGGTATCAAATCTGGTAACCTATAGTTAAAAGAGGGAAATATGGCAACAGAATTGGTGATAGTACACGCAAAATGTAAGATAGCTTTCTTCCAGTGCTTTGCTGCGCTGTGCTTTGTGTTAGTTAGTTGTTGGGAGGATAATTTCAAATCTGAATTGATTGAATTAGCAAGTCAACAGAAAACTGAAGTTCAACTAAAGTTGGTTAAGCAAAGTTGAACAAAGGGTTAGGGAGAAATAATTTATCGTACAGCACACACACACCACACAACACTAGTCATAGAACTACAATCTTTTTCTTACAGCCAACTTCAATTATCAGTTCATCATAGATAAATAGTATCAGCTTTTTCTTTAGTAAAGCCGACTATTATACAGTTTTCATCAGTTGGTCTCCTATTTCCATCCTTGACGTCATTCCATTTATTCAACAACATTTAGTTTAGCATTGAGTTTTTACAGCCGCTTCTCCCAACAAATTGCTGCCACTCCAAATACTATCTGGTATTGCTATAATGCAAATATAATTAGAGATAGCATCAACATCAAAACAAGCAACTGAAGTAATAGCATCAAATAATAGATATACATTCACACCCATACTACCTATAGCTACCATGACTTTGAATAGACTAAAGTATATGGGTGGAAACGGGTCTTCGAGTTTGCAAGACTTGACCAATGATTTAGACAGTATTTATAAAACATATGCATCAAAGCAGAATGATAGCATGGATACTTTGGATTCCAAAAATGATCAAGAGGGTGACCGATACATTTTCAAGTATACTCTGCCAGGTTTATCTCCGCAACAACACGAACATTTGCCTGCTGTACATATATCTTCGAGACTATCATCGATGGAAGATGTTGCTCTGAATGAAGAACAAACAGCTAGAAGTGCGCCAGGAACTCCCTTATCTATTAATTCATCATTTGACTTTAGACCTAGGACTCTTCGTGCCGTCACAAACTCATCTTTGAATGTATTAATAGACTCTCCCAGCGTCGATTCAGAATTTAAACAATTGGTTGATCAAAGCCCCCCTACAGAACAACCTCATAACAACTGTGCCATTGATGATGATGAAATACCTAAATCCAGAGAGATGGAAAAAGAAGAACAGGATTGGAATGATAGAGGTTCAGCCGTCAAGACAATAAATTCACCAGGTGGTGAACCCAAAATAATCAGAAGAAGTGTTGGGGATTTCAAATTTGGGAAGGATTTGGGAGAAGGATCATATTCAACTGTTGTGTTAGCTACTGATAAAATCACTTCCAAACAATATGCAGTCAAAATTCTAGATAAACGACATATAATCAAGGAAAAGAAAGTAAAGTATGTGAATATTGAGAAACATGCATTGAATAGACTAAGTAGTAGAATGGGGGTCATATCATTATATTTTACCTTTCAAGACAAGGACTCTCTCTATTTTGTTTTGGATTATGCTGCTAATGGAGAATTATTGACATTGATTAAGAAGTATAATACATTGAATGAAGATTGTACAAGACATTTTGGAGCACAAATATTGGATGCTATCAAATATATGCATGATAACGGTGTTATACACCGAGATATTAAACCAGAAAATATATTATTAGATGATAAAATGAGAATCCAATTAACCGATTTTGGTACAGCGAGATTGTTGGAGAAGAAAAACGATGAGAGCGAAGATTATCCGTTCGATGTAAGAGCAAAGTCATTTGTTGGTACAGCTGAATATGTCTCTCCCGAATTATTGGAAAGTAAATATTGTGGTAAACCTGGTGATATTTGGGCATTTGGATGCATCATATATCAAATGATAGCTGGTAAGCCTCCCTTTAAAGCTACAAATGAGTACTTGACGTTTCAAAAGATCACCAAGCTACAGTATGCGTTTAGTGCAGGTTTCCCGAATATAATTAGAGACCTAATTAAGAAAGTTTTGGTTTTACAGCCATCCAAGAGAGCAACCATTCCTGATATTCAGCATCATTATTTCTTTCAATCCGTCGATTTTAATGACTTTGATCTGCTATGGTTGAAAGATCCACCTAAAATTGGACCTTATAAAATGAGTGCTAAATCAATGATGAAAGTCCCCGATATGAGTAAAAGTACCACCACTACTGCAGTGTCTAAGAAAAAAGTTAAAAGACCTACTAGTAGGAATGCTGCAAATTCCAACAATGGATCACCTCTAGCAGTTGAACGACCTCCTTCATCAGCTAAACTAACTGCAAGTAGCACCGAAAAAGTTAGTGCTGTAGGCATAGCCGCTTTTTTATTGAATAAGCCTCAATCCAGCTCAGATTCAAGCATTTCGGAAGATGCAACAACAGCAACAAGGGGAAGTTCAAGTGACAGTGCAAGAACAAATTCGAAAAAAATATCTTCAGCTCAACCAGATTATATACCGGGTACCAATATATTACGTCCTCAGATCAGCACAAGACCATCAGTTGCATCTTATACCAGAACGTCAACAAGGGAAAGAACGAAATCTTCTCCAAAAGTCACGAAACCAAAAGTCATGGAAGTCACGCTGCTAAGTACATTAGAGGCAGCATGGGCATCATATCTTCATCATCCAGATGAAAGGGTTTTAAGAATTGGTCCTGTGATTGTACATAAGGAATCTACTGAATCTTTTGAAAAGAAAAATAAAGCTTCTTTACATGAATCGCCACTAGATGCAACTAAAACGCAAAGAAATAGATCAGGCACTAGTTTATTATCACAAATGGTTAATGGCGTAAATCCTGATGAAAATACAGAGTATGCCGACGAATCAATTGCAATAATTGAACCACAGGAAGAAGAAGTATCGAAAAGAAATGTACGTAAGAAAGAAGAAAAGAAGAGTATGGAGGTTGAAAGATCACCATCTACTGGACAAAGTAGAATCAGCCGACGTTCAATTTTAAAGAAGTTTGGCTTAACCCAAGATAATCTGAGAGATGGAGTTGAAGAGCCAGTTGTTAATCATTATTTACTCGAGAAACCACATACATGTACAATGGTCGTAACTTCTCATGGAAGAGCATTAGTGCTTGCAAGAAACGACACTAAACTAAATTATACATTGATTTTAGAAATAAAGTTGAAATATCCTTTCATTCATTTTCAAGAGCTAGTTTCCCCTTCAAATAAATTTTCAAAATTATTACCCACCGTTGGAATATTTGTGATAAGTTCGCTTGAAACATCATTTGTATTCGAAGTCGAGAAATTTGAAGTAAATCAGTGGACTGAAGTATTAGCCAAATCAAAATTAAATGAAAATGAAAGGGATAAACTCCCACCTGAAGTTAGAAACCCTCCAAAGAAACAACCATCTAAGAGAGCATCTTCAGCTCCGTCGTCGAGTCACGCATCCCCTAAATTAATGGATTCACCTACATTTTCTGATATCAGATCTAAGTCCAAATCGAAAGAGAAGCGTGATCGTGAAGTCATAAGCCCAATATACTCACCAAAAGAGTATAGATCTTCAAACATGTTAAGGAATAAATTAAAAAATACAATCCCCAAGAGAAAACCACCACCAGTAAGTCCACCGAATGAATTAAATGTTCATACTGGCTTGCCCAAAAACTCATCAGATAGTGGAATGTTACATGCTGCACAGTTAGCAGTATCTCAAAATTCTCATATCTCACCGTCAACTAATAGACGTTCAAGTTTCACGAAGGAAGATGGTAGCAAAACTGATGTACATAAATTAAGGTCTAATAATAGTTTTCATTACATGAATTCGAATAATAATACAGGAGCTCCTGGTATTACTTCAATGAATTCTAAATTTTTAGCAAGAAGTAATAGAAAGAAGTGATTATATTCTAAATTTAACATTATTATAAATTTTGTATTGTTATCGCTATTAATATCTATATATCGTAAATTATATACATAGTTACAAGTAATGTAAAGAGCATCGGGATTCAGAAATTTAGTTCAGACTTTGATAATCTTGATTATCCTATCGACCAAACAAGGTATCAACATATCCTGCTAGTTGATAGAATAATTATGAACGTGAAAAACCAAACACTTTTGGTACGATGACAGCCTTTGCACAAGTTGGCCCCTCCCATATTCATATCAGCTGTGATTTCCAAATAGACTCTCAGAAATTTTCGAGAACTACATCTAGTGGTGACGATGCTTGTCTCACTTGACTGCCTTACTTATCATATCTCTTTGCCCTTCTCCATAGCAAAATGTTATCGTATGTCGGCGTTAGGGCTAGAGCCCTAACACTAAACATCTACATCCAAGCATCAATATTGCAAAAGAGATTTATTGACATAGGTACACTACACACTTATCTTTGTCTTGCTTACATACAATTTTCACTTCTCACTAAAACAAAGGAAGACAAAAAAAATTTCAGAATTCCCATTTGAAGTTTTAATATAACCAACTACAATTATACATAAATAAAATGGCTAAATTCATCAAATCAGGTAGAGTTGGTATGTAAGTAACCAAATTAGAGATATGGAAAATCGTGTCAACGAGCGACTAAAGATAAATGAAAGAGTCAGAATGAATGATAAGAAATTTGAAGTCCAGGAAACACCAATTATCTACAACGTGAGAAGAGAAGTGAAGAGAAGAAAGGAAGCAAGCAACTACAGTTGAATCACTTTACATCAAGAGGTCATAAATAGTACTAAGACAGTGCAGATGTCATCTCAAGTAGAGTAATATTGGATTAAATTGTTCGTCAATATTAAAGCGCTCTTAGTCTCATTTTTATGCCTCAGGTTGAAAACCATCGAGAAGTCATCACGAGTACATATATTCGAAGAGTGCATCGTAGAAGTTAACAGTCATTCATTCGACTATTATACTATTTTCTGCTTGTTGGCCACGATTGAAAACTGTGATGTAAATGATTTACTAACAAACTATTTTAGCTATTGTTGTCAGAGGTAGATACGCCGGTAAGAAAGTAGTCATTGTAAAACCACATGATGAAGGTTCAAAAGTTCACCCATTTCCACACGCCATTGTTGTTGGTATCGAAAGAGCTCCTTTAAAGGTTAACAAGAAGATGGACGCTAAGAAAACTGCTAAAAGAACTAAAGTTAAACCATTTGTCAAAGTTATCAACTACAACCACTTAATGCCAACCAGATACTCATTAGATGTTGAATCTTTCAAAGCCTCAATTACTTCAGAATCATTAGAAGAGCCATCTCAAAGAGAAGAAGCTAAAAAAGTTGTCAAGAAAGCATTTGAAGAAAAACATCAAGCTGGTAAGAACAAATGGTTCTTCCAAAAATTACACTTTTAAAAAAGAGATTTAAATAAGAAAGAAGTCTATTGTATAGTATTTTAATTGATGGGTTTTTTTGTCCTTATAAATCACTAATGTCTTTTTTGAAAGTTTAAGAAAGTGATTTCTTTTTCTTTTCTGTATGTTTATATTGCATGAGTTTAATAAAATATAACTTAAATTATAAGAATGTCGTTCAATATTTAAGAGAATCGGTATACTCTGCTCTGAATCTAAAATTGGCACATTTGTATCATTATAAACTTTGATCTCTCGATATGGAAAATTTTTTTAAGGGTGAGTTGACTATCAACAAAAAATACTACTCACTTGAATCTTTCCAGATATCACAAAGGTTATAAGCCCAACATAACTACAATGTCAGTCGAAGACGGAGTTTCCAAGATGGAACTTAAAGATGAGACAGAACAAAAAATTACACCATGGGAAGTCGAAGGTGCAGTAGTAGATGGAAAGGCTCAAGTTCTAGATTACGAAAAATTGATTAAACAATTTGGGACCAAAGCCATCACTCAAGAAACATTATCTAGATTCAAAGAAGTCACTGGTGAGGAACCACATCCGTTTTTGAAAAGAAGTATATTTTTTTCAGAAAGGGATTTACATAAAATTTTAGATTTATATGAACATGGGGAGTCGTTCTTTTTATACACTGGTAGAGGGCCGTCATCAGATTCTATGCATTTAGGCCATATGGTACCTTTCATCTTCACAAAATGGTTACAAGACGTTTTTGATGTTCCGCTAGTTATAGAGTTGACAGATGACGAGAAATTTCTATTCAAACCAAAATTAACTATTGATGATGTCAAAGGATTCACAGTAGATAATGCTAAAGATATTATAGCTGTTGGTTTCAATGCTGAAAACACTTTTATTTTTTCAGATTTACAATATATGGGTGGTGCATTCTATGAAAACGTAGTTAGAACATCACGTCAAATTACTACTTCAACTGCAAAAGCTGTATTTGGATTTCAAGATTCTGACTGTATTGGTAAAGTCCATTTTGCAAGTATTCAAATTGCAACTGCATTTCCATCATCGTTTCCTGACGTGTTAGGGTTACCACCCAAAACGCCATGTTTGATTCCATGTGCAATTGATCAAGATCCTTATTTCAGAGTCTGTCGTGATGTTGCAGATAAGCTAAAATTCAGTAAGCCAGCTTTGATCCATGCAAAGTTTTTCCCAGCTTTACAAGGTGCTTCTACTAAAATGTCAGCTTCAGATACAACAACATCAATATTCATGGGTGACACAGCAGCACAAATCAAGAAGAAGATAAACAAATTCGCATTTTCAGGAGGTAGAGCAACAATGGAAGAGCACAGAGAATTGGGAGGCAATCCGGATGTTGATGTTGCATTCCAATATTTATCGTTTTTCAGTTATGATGATGAAAAATTAGCTAAATTGGAAGAAGGATACAGAAGCGGTGAAATATTATCCGGGGAGATGAAAAAACAATGTATTGAATTATTACAAGAGTTTCTTGCTAATTATCAAGAGAGAAGAAATAAAATAGATCAAACAACAGTTGATAAATTTATGAAACCTCACAAATTAGTCTTCGGAGAAAAGAAAAGAAAAGTCCCTGCTAAAGAAAGACAAAAGTATTAGATTTATAGAATTATGTACAATGTTACGCTATTTGGATATATGCGTGAAGACGTGGTTAACATCTCGTGTCAGTGGAGTTTCATCCACCCCATCTCTAAAGCTGCCATTTTATGAATTTTGCATAACATCCCAAACGTACGGCTTACCACCAACTGGCACACTCATATTATACAATTTTATTATCCAAAACGGTGGCAGAGTACTATAGTAATCTCTTGACACCGCCCAATATGAACATCAATTTATCAAAATCATCATCATTAATCTCATCTCCCTTGCCGAACCATTTCGATCCAATTGACAATATAGTAGTCTTCGGGTGTTTTAAAGATATAAGTTTTCCCAATTGACTTGCAACAATCAGAAGTTTCATGTTCGAGTAGTCTCCAATCAATAACTTCGGTTCTGGAGCATTGGTATCATTCTCTAGTTCCATGGATGATTCGTAGTTTATCGTAGCCTTTGTACTGACTGGAATTTCGAATGTGGTATCCAATATCCCGTCAATCGAAACATTAATTATTTGTTTGTTTTGAAACTCTATCCTGTGAAAGAAAAACTCGGTATCCGAATCATTTTGGTACGTTGTCTTGTACGATTTACTAAAACCTGTTGGATCGTGAAAAATGTCGGACATTTAAAGTTGCTATCTTGTTCTTCTTCAATTGTTAATGGTGTGTTGTAAAACAGCAACCAGTAGAGAAAAACTGAATATTTTGATATGCGATCAGTTCATATGGTGAACATCCAAAAGAGAAGAGAACAGTAGACCGATTCACAAAGATAATAGACGATCCTAATATAGGATGTGACTTGCTCAACGAGCATAGATCTTTACAATTGATTAAGTTCTTTATCAAACACGCCGATTCAACTTAGACAAGCCATACACAATTGAGAAATTAGCACAGTGTAACCTGAAGTAGGGCAAGGACAACTGCAGATTTTGGTAGATCCACCACATGCTAGGCTGTAGTAGCAGTCGTTGGCGTTGTCGTAGTGGAAAGTTTATAGTTTGGTTGTATACTCAACGCAATCGACATTGACATCGGCATCGAGGTTAACATGCGATCACTAAACCAACCAGTACAGAGTTTCCAGATCTGGTACAGCATCCACCGACAATGCAGGTGATCTACAGTTGCAGTTCGATGATGCTGTACCTTTTTCATGTGTAAGGTTTAAAGTTAAGATGAAGCTGTTCATTACGTAACTCATAACTAATCCATTATAAATTGGACGATACAAATCATCATGCATTTTTGATTCGTAATCACTTACGTAACACAACGGTAGTCGTTTTTTCCATCCTTTATTATATATGGCTCATTTAATTATATTTCAACAATTTCGCTTCTGACATTCTTTCGATATCTACTTCTGTACATACACAATACGTATATCCTATTGTACATACCTAATACGTATATCCCTAAATCCACAGATTACGTCGATAACCTGTCCTGAGTACCAAGTATTTTTCCCATAGTTCTTCCTCCTTCCCCCATCATAAATATGACAAACATTTTCACACCAATACAAGAAGCATTAACAGCATTCAAAAATGGTGAATTTTTAATCGTGATGGACGATGAAGACCGTGAGAACGAGGGTGATTTAATCATATCCGCCGAGTTGATCACCCAGGAGAAAATGGCATTCTTAGTCCGTTATTCATCTGGATATGTATGTGTGCCATTGTCCACCGAAAGAGCAGACCAATTGGAATTACATCCGATGTTGGCTAATAGATCAGATAGACATGGTACTGCTTACACAGTGACATGCGATTATGCTGATGGCACAACTACCGGTATTTCAGCCCATGATCGTGCATTAACTGCCAGAATGTTGGCTAGTGCCAAATCGAAACCAGATGATTTCATTAGACCGGGTCACGTATTACCCTTGAGAGCAGTACCTGGCTTATTGAAAAAAAGAAGAGGTCACACTGAAGCTGCTGTTCAATTATGTGAATTGACAGGATTACAACCTGCTGCTGTAATTTGTGAATTGGTACGAGATGAAGATGGTTTGATGATGAGATTGGATGATTGTGTCAAGTTCGGTAAGAAACATGGTATCCACACAATCAATATCAAACAATTAGTTGAAAACATAAGTCAATAGAGCTCCGAATGTTAATTATACAGATCGAAATCTTAATACGAACACTAATTTTTTTACGGATGTAAATCCTTGTATACATGTATTTTTATATCTATAAAATAAGCCTTTATACAAACATTATTTCAACCAAAGTTGGACTTTTCTTTTACCACTAACTTCATCTTTAACAGATGTAACATGAACAGTAACTTTATCAAACACCCCAACTTTTCTCTGCTTACCATTCAAATCAGTGAAGCATAATTCATATTTATCTTCATCGTAATTAGCAGAATTGGCGTCACCCATGGTTTCCAATTTGATCAATCCTTCTACACCAAACTTGGGTACCAATACGACTATACCATTGTTGAAACATTTGATAATGTACCCTTCGAGCTCACTTTCATTATTTCGCATAACTTGACCAACATAATATTCAATACTAGAACGACCTGCAAATTGAGCATTTCTATGACGTTTATTGATATTTTTGACAATAATTTCCATCTTATTTTTATCTCGATGACTAAGATCAAGGTTTTCGTATCCTATAGCACCAGCCAATTGTCTATGTGCAATTATGTCACAATATCTTCGTATTGGTGATGTGAAATGAGTATATATATCAACTGCCAACCCATAATGCCTAAATTCAGGGTATCCATATGATCCAGAGGGAAAATATTCAGCAGCCATCATACAACGAGTTGACATTATACGTACTAGAGTATTAAAATATGGGTCTTTAGGATCAGTACATCTATCCAATGAATCTGCTAGCGCTTTTGACGACTCTAAAGATATTGACAAACCATTCTTTCTAACATTCAACATGTCATTCAATACTTCGAAATTTGTGGCTGGTGGTGCTGCATGTCTTCTAAGCATTGCTGTCTGTGGATATGCATCATAAATTTTTCTTGCTACGGAGATATTAGCAAACAACATAAATTCTTCAACTAATGAATTTGTTTCGAGTAATTTCTTAATTTCAACTTCTTGAGGGTCTGAGGTTTCTGAATCCATATGTACTTTGACTTCGGGAGATGCTAAATTCAATGCACCAGCATCTAATCTTTTTTGCTTCAAAACTTTTGAAAGTTTTAATAAAATCCTCATTGAGTTTGTCAATTCATCTTGCTGTGATTTGTCATCTATACGTAACTGAGCTTGTTCATAGGAGAATGCTTGTCTTGATTTGATTATAGATTTCATATAACAGATATTAACAATATTTGCTTCTTCATCTAATTCCCAAATTACACTGAAAGCAAATCTATCAACAAATGGTTTTAATGAACACAAATTAGTACCTAAAAGCATAGGTAACATATCAATTCTTTTATCAACCAAATAAACCGAAGTTCCTCTAGATGCACCTTCTTGATCCAATGCGGTATTTGCTTTAACAAAATGAGTAACATCAGCAATATGTACACCAACTTCATAATTACCATTAGGTAATTTCTTTGCATGTAATGCATCATCAATATCAACACAATTTGGAGGATCAATTGAACAAACCAATTTATCTCTTAAATCAACACGCTTTTGTAATTGTACATCATCATTATTGGTAATATCAGGAACTGTCCAATTATCACCTTCTTTAGGTAAACAGTCTAACACATTTTTTGAAAATGGTCTATATTCAACATCGTGTTCCAATAATAATGCTTCAGTTTCTGCTTCTGCACTTTCAATTTCACCTAAAGCTCTGACAAAATGACCGTTTGGATATCGAGAATTACTTGGCCATGAATCGACTACAACCACAATTCTTTGACCCAAATACGTTTTAGCTTTTCTTGTTCGAATTCTAATCTTTGGTAATGCTTTATCCATGAGAATGACGAAACAACTCTTAGCAGCATTACCAGTGTCATCTTGACTAACTGATGAAGGTGCAATTTGTCCAACATAATATCTCCATGATCTTCTCATGATTCCTACCACTTTAGCAGTTGGTTGTAATCTTTTTTCATCTGATGAACCTGTTACTTTCATTGCTTGCTGTGCTAGTAAAATACGTTCTTTATCTGAAACCACACCAGTTGAACCATTTATATCATCTTCATATCCATCATCGGCGTTATCATTTGCTCCAATTGTACCTTCTTCAATGATTGTAGTTGATGGTTCTTTCCATTTATCTTTTGGTAATAATTCAACAATTATAGAATCTGAATTGAATGCACGGTTTAAGTTCTTTGAACCTACTATAAGTAATGGTTTCTTGAATGCTGGAACCAGTACTTCACCTTGTAAATAATTATAAGATGATATGCTTAACATACCTTGGTACAATGTACCATTCTTGATACCAGCCATAATTCTCGCATTTGAATAGTATTCAGGGAACGATGTTTCATCTTCATTTCCAATTTTGTTATTCGATATATCGCTTGGAATCAAATCTTTCAAATCATCTGAATTAGGTAAATCATTAATATACTCTGATAATGATCTAGCGTCTATTTTTTCGTTTCTAGCTTTTGTTCTATTACCAACATCATTACATATAAATATGATTTTCATTTTAGGTAAATGATCTTGATACCACGATGCAACTTTTCTAATAGCACGATCATTTCTATCGTTTATACTTTCATTTTTATTTCTAGTGACATAAGTGGTTTCGTTATATTCATTATGAAAAGCTATAAATCTTTTATCTTCTGATTTCACTAAATTTCTCAATCTTTGATAGATTGGAAATGATCTATTCTTGACTTCTTCCAACACGGTTTGTGGTATTATAACATCATAAAAGCACTGAACATTTTCCAACAAATCAATGGCATGCAAGACTATATTTGTATCTAAAACTATATAATGTGGCACTCCAGATAATGTCTTATTTGGTGTTGATGCTAATATAAATTTAGGTAAATCACCATTTGCATCAGGTTTAACTATTTCTTGACAGACTTGACAAGTTGAAGAGTAGCATGGAATATCATTTCGTAAATAATGTTCACGAACTATTTTCAATGCACTTCCATTTCTTGATCTAACGAATACTTTTGAGGTTACACTTAATCCGCTTGATAGTCTTTTTCTGTTACTTATCATTGGCCTTCTTGTTGTCAAACAGTGTTATATTCACCTCATCAGAAATGTATTTTTCTATATTTTTTGTTGTTTGCCATTTTGAAGATTACCTGCATATAATTTATTCTTGCAAAATCAATATTGGGCTATCTTCTTCTATGAGTCCATCTTTGATGATCAGCACTAGTAACAGAATAATATGCTTCTTCTGGTGAAAATTGGGAAATTCTATAAATTGGCGATGTTACTTGTCTCGGATGTCTACGATAAGTTGGTGATCTACTATGCTCAGATTTGCTGAAACTATAGTAACTCTCATTAGAATCTGTAGTGGTCGGAATAAAAAATGAAGAGTTTGGAATGATTGCTTCACCTACGGACACTAATTCTTCATTGTCGTCATCTGGTGATAACGTATTAGATTCCAAGTTCATTAAATCATATCTCGCAAAAGTTCTGCTGTTACGAGCGTTACTATTAGCACGAATATTGGGATGGATTATGGAACTTGAGTAATTTTCTGGATTCACAATTTGACTTATCCCGATAGGTGGTATAACTATACTGTTGACGGCAGAAAATTCTCGAGGTGCGGACATCGGTTGGAATTTCAATTGAGATAAATAAGTGTCTCTTCTGTCCAAACTAATACTTGGCGAATCTTGTTTGATTTTGATTGAGCCCCTTATCTTTGTGGGATACAAGCTATTTATGTATGTAACATTATCCAAGAAGTCTGGTAATTGCTGTGGAATTGGATTGCTAATTGAGTTTCTCAAACTCTCTCGTTTGCTTAACTTGTGTGAATTTTTGGACCAATTTTTAAAGAATTTACTAAGTTTGCGACGTTTCTTCATGTTGGATTCCATGGATTCTGTCGATGGTGTAATACTTGCAAACGGTTGTAACTGAATCATTCTCGAAGACGAAGTAGCAGCTGTGGTTGTAGTTGTAGTAGGTGTTAAGTTTGCACTCTGAATCATTTTAAAACGTTTGTTGTTAATAATATGATTATGGTTGTTGTCATTGCTAATTGTTGCAACAGCAGTTGTAAATTCTTGATGTATGGGTATGAAGTTCTGCTTTCTTTGAAATAATGGAGGATATCTACTGATCAAATTGGGATCCCTCAACTCCTCCAACGTCAGTAGATCTATAGTACTTGTTTCCAACTGAATTGAATTATTCATCGGGTGATGCTTGGATGGATGCTTGTATGAATGGTTGGCTGTTTAAGAAGTGTAATTAGTTGGTTGTCTTTAAATTCTTGCAACCACAAACGAAAACAAAAACAGGGTTTACAACTTAGAACTTGCATGTTACAAGTTGAAGTTTGAATATTGCAGTTTACAATAAGTAATTTTGTTATATGTGCGTAGGTGTGGTTGAGCAGTACTGCATGTGTGCACGCTTTTTGTCATCCAATAAAAAACAGAATAGGCTAACAAAGAATAGACAACAGAATAGAGAAAAAACAGCTTCAAGAAGTTGGGAAGTGAAAATTGTTGCTTGTTATAGACTCACCACAGTAACACGAAATTAAGATATAAATCAGATATGGGTGCTGCTTATACTATCTTAGGAAAAACTATCCAACCACATCAATTAGCTTTAATCACTTTGGGCTCAGTTGTCTTGTTGACTGTTCCTAAACCATGGGCCGCTACTCCAACTCATCCTCCAATCAATGCTTCATCCCCGGAAGAGGCAAAGTTTGTTAGAGAATGGTTAGCTAAGCATGCTGCTACTGAAGAAAAACACTAAAGAAACTATAGAGAGATTTGAAGAAAAACTATAGAAACACCTGTAATTTGAAAAGTTTTCATCATAAGGATTTTAGTTAGATTATAATATACACACCATTATAAGCTAATGAGTTCAATTATTGATTTTTCATACATCTGGTTCAATTCCTATCTTATTTATTATTGCTGTGCTATCCTAGGGTTTTCCAGTCCAACAATGTGTTTGATTTGTTGTACATTGGATAGGGAATCCAACAATACATGTGCATTTTGTACGGAAATGACTCAGTAGGTCGAAACTTGAAAAGATGGGCAGTTGAAGGAAAGTAGGGCAACTTAGTTTGTAATGGGCTCCTTGAGATCTACTTTAGCATGCTTCCCCCAACTCCCCTTCAATGTCGTTCTACGCTTTGTCACAGTCTAATCTGGAAGATGACTTGATGAATTCTCTTGTATACTGTCCGCGCTATTGAACAACCTTGGTTCAAGATCATTCCTTCGCAAGGTTGATTTAGATAGCTCTTGATTCTTATGTGCGGATCGCACAGTGTGTATGCGTGGATGTACAACTTGTTAGTATCCACCGATGAGATGATATAGAAAAAAAAATTGTGAACATGGATATTCAATTTCAGTAACCAACTCATATTTGCATTATGTCAGCCATATACAAAGCATTACAGTCCAAATCATCTAAGGAGACATCAGAAAAGACAAAACACATAAATAGACAAAGATTATTGGTAATCTCCTCCCGTGGTATTACCTATAGACATCGTCATTTAATCAATGATTTATTAGCATTATTACCACATGCCAGAAAGGAACCAAAGTTTGATACCAAAAAGAATTTGTATCAATTAAATGAAGTTGCAGAATTGTACAACTGTAACAATATATTTTTTTTCGAATGTAGAAAGCATCAAGATTTATATTTATGGATTTCAAAACCTCCAAACGGACCAACGTTGAAGTTTCACATACAAAATTTGCACACTTTAGATGAATTGAATTTCACCGGAAATTGTCTCAAAGGGTCAAGGCCGATCTTGAGTTTTGACAAATCATTCTTGGACAATGATCATTTCAAATTATTGAAAGAAATATTCATTCAAAGTTTCGGTGTTCCTCCAAATGGAAGAAAGTCAAAACCGTTCATCGATCATGTGATGACCTTTTCAATAGTTGATGGTAAGATTTGGATCAGAAACTATCAAATCAATGAAACCTTAAGTTCCAAAGAAAACGACAACGATAATGTGAGTGTAGATGAATTGAACTTGGTTGAAATTGGACCAAGATTAGTTTTAACCTTAATCACCATCTTGGAAGGGTCTTTTGGTGGTCCAAAGATCTATGAAAATAAGGAATATGTTTCACCGAATTTCGTTAGATCTCAATTGAAACAACAAGCTGCTCAACAAGCAAGAGCTAGAGTCGATGCTGCCAACGAAAGAAAAATCAAAAAGAGAAGTCAGATTTTGAAAGCTGATCCATTATCTAATGATGCTCTATTCAAGGAATAGAAGGGTGGAAGGTGATTCTATACTTTGTATATACTTGTATATACTTGTATAATATATAATAGACAAAAGGAAAGAGAAAAAATTAATTTTGCTGCAAAATTTAAACGAAATTCCAACACCACCCGAGCCAATGTCAAGACTCACAATAAACACGCTCATGAATCAATAGTTCATTTTCCAGCAATTAGTTATTTAAGTGCAAATTCTTTCACTTTTAGTTGTACAAAATCTTTTGCTGAATCAGCGAGCGAGCTCCTTAAATAAAATGTATATGTATTCAAAAGGTTTCGAATGGCATCAGCGTCGTTCTTTGAGTACAGCCATTTTTCACTGCAGTCAGGCACAATTGTGAACCTTTACCAAGAATACATTCGTGCGTCTGTTTGTAATCATAATGTATCAATTTTTAAAATATGATACAATCAATTATGCCAAAGCTTAGAACTACAACTGGTCAAACTGAGTTAATAAACACACACATTGCTTGTAAGAACGTACGAATTGTTACAAAATCTATAAGCTTTGCGTTCACGTTTGTTCTATTGCTATTTCCTATTGAATACTACATACATCTATTTTAAGTTGAACCCGCTTTTATTCTTCGGTTTGGTGAATCCATTCATTACGAGACTACCATTTCCATTAACCAACCCAGAGCTCTCGCTCTCATTTAGTTTTTCCAATCTATCAACAACCTTTTCAAACACTTCTTCATAAACATCCTCGCCCCATAAAGTATCCATATGTTCATATCCAGGACACAAATTGATCTCCAACTTATCCTTCATTGATGAATTGCTATCGACAATAAGACTTCTTATTTTGCTTATATCCACCAAAATATCATTGTCACCATAAAACAAAAGCATTGGAACATTTAAATGGTCTGCTATTGGAAATGGAGTGACTCTATTTCCCATCATTTTCAGTTTCGCTGACAATGATGATAATTTAGTTAATCCGTATGAACAAGTTTCATCAAACATTTGAAACCTTCCAGCTTTTATTATTTGGAACCAATGCAATAATGATTTGACAGATGAATTTGAAAACATGTGCGGATAGCCTATTTCTTTTTGCAATCGACTGATCTTAGCACCTGTCCATCCAAACAATAATAACAACGACTTATCAACTATTTTTTCATACAACTGCGGGCCCAAAGCGGTTGACCAAAATGACACTGAAGGCAATATTGCTCTTCTTCCGAATAAGCTGTACAAAAATGTATTATCATAAGCCGTTTGTTTGACTATTAGTTTAAATATAGGATGGTTCAAGTTTTGAGGGATAATTGCCGGGGATAACCCAATGAACAATTCAAGCTTTGAATTCAACTCAGGGTGAAGACTTAGACTGGCGAACAATTGTGAACAGCCTTGTGAAAATCCAATGTAAATTATTTTGTTATCGTTAGCTTCTGGGGTATTCGTGCTACTACAATAAATCTTTTGAATATATTTCAAACTATCAGGAATGTCATAATAGGAAAATTCATCTAATGAGAAGTCCCAAAAATCTGGATCCGATGCAGATAATTTTAGATGCTTTCTTGAATATTTATTACCTCTATTGTTACCTAACCATACCTCATATCCTAAATCCACTAACAAGTAAGGCAATGTCTTTTCTTTTGTCGATCCCAATACCCATAACTCAGAATTTGTCATTAACCCATGATGAAAATATACGACTCTTTTGCGTGTGGTGTTGAAATCGGCAACCATACTTGGATTTTCCAATTTATGAATCACTAGTAGGTATCCATCCTTTGTGGTAACAACATGTTCTCTTGCTTTGTACCCATGTATTGACACGATTTCTGAGATGTCTCTGGCGTTAATTAACTTGGATTTTGAAGAATTTGAACTTTCTGTGTTAGTCTTTGTTCGTTTTGGTCTGATTCCTAATAATGAAGTGAAATAAAAAACTGTGATTTTGAAAATTAATATTAAAATATTGAACACGGTTGATACTATAGACACTTCCCCATGAACTGGCATATTGATGTGTGGTATATTGCTTTGTGGTTGAGGGAAAGAGGTAGCAAATCAGGTGGTACAAATCGTTGATCGTAATGCAAACGCGATTTGCGATATTTGCGCACCTACTTGAGCAGCTACCATTAATTACAACAAATGCAACAATCATTACAATTCTATATACATACATCTATTACGAATAATATTAGAATATACCAAACCATTTCTCTTTACTCTTGCCTTCATCTTCCGTCATCAAGTCTCTTGCAAACTCTTTGTGATAGTCTAGTTCTCTTAGCATTCTTTCTTCTTGTTCTTGCTGAATTCTTTGTGCTTCCAACACATGTCTTTCACTTGGTCTATTCAACACCATGTCACTCTCCTGGGTCTTTCTCAAATTTTCAGGAATATACTGTGCATCTTTAATATTCTTCAATACAATTCCGCTACCTTTGGGGTGATATAAATCATCGTATTGTTCTTCATTCAACCCTCCTAATACTCGTTCTTTACACCACAATTGTAACCTATAAAAATCACTGAAAACATTGTCTTTCCCATCGTTCCATCTATAGAAAAATGCGAAGTAAAATATAAGCGACCCTCCAATAAAAGTTCCAAACCAACGTGATCCTATATTCAATTTTTTGTTTGTATCTACTCGACGCAAAACTTTGTATTGACCGGGATATATATCCGACTTTGGTCTTGCTGTATAGTTCAATCTTTTCATGGTTTCATTAACTTTCTGATATTGTGTTGGGTTTTGTGGTAATGATGAGAAACCAGCCGGCTGTTGACCTGGGGGTTTGAATTCAGATGGATATCCTTCTGGGGGTCTTATATCTGTTGGATCATACGGATTATATGGAGCCCTTGGCGCCGTCCAACCTTTTGGATTTGGTCTTCTTGACAAATCAAACTCCTTCTCACTCCCTTTCTTTTGATCGTTCGGCATATTATCAGTGGTATAGACTTTAGCTTCCTAATAGTTTGTGTCTTTTGGCAAAGCATTTTTTTTCCCCTTGTAGACTTCGGATCACCATATCCATGATATCAATTGGGGGAATATCAACATCTAACTAATCACCTCCTCTTCATTTCTTTTATGACAGTTGCATCTGAACTACTAAGTTTCTTCTCATTAGAAACGTTAGATACAAGACTTCAGCCATCAACTAACCTAACCAAGAAACAGTCCATAGTCAAGAAGGCTGGACCAGACACAAAATGGTCATCAGTAGAATTCAAAATATACTATTGTGTGTTCATTATCATTGTACCTTTAATGTTCAAAACTGCAATGGATGCTTCAAATGGGAGTAATCCAAATTACCAAAAGTTTCAGCATCTATTGAGTGATGGATGGTTATTCGGAAGAAAAGTCGATAACTCAGATCAACAGTACCGTTTCTTTAGAGATAACTTTCCATTGCTATGTGTATTAATATTGAGTCATGTAATATTAAGAAGGGTGTTGACACCGCTCTTGTCTATTCCAAAGAGAACATACTTTGATCTTGCGTTTGGAGTATTGTTTTTAATTGGTGCTCACGGTGTCAATGTGATAAAAATACTGATACATTTAACGATAAATTACATCATTGGTAAATGCATTTCAGACTACAAGACGGCGATTTGGTGTACTTGGATATATGGTATATCCACTTTATTTTTAAATGATTGGTACGGAAATTTTTCGTTTGGTATGCTCTTTTTAGATCACGGTTTCAAGGGCATTATAACTAGATGGGATGTGTTTTACAATTTCACATTACTTCGGATGATTTCATTCAATCTTGACTACATCGAAAGAGAGAGAAGATTAAAGGATGCAAACGACAAAGGAGGATCCCTTTTGAACTTGGACGATAGAGAAAGATTGGTGGCGCCAATACCAGTCGAAGACTACAACATCGCTAACTACTTAGCATATATCACATACACACCATTATTTATAGCTGGTCCTATATTAACATTCAATGATTACATATATCAATCAAATTATCAACAATTACAAACTGTTCAAAACTACAGACGTCTCATAACATACTTCCTCAGATTTGTGTTCTGTTTGCTTGTGATGGAGTTTTTGTTACATTTCATATATGTTGTCGCAGCATCAAAGGCAAAAGCATGGGAAGGTGACACACCTTTCCAAATTTCAATGCTTGGTATGTTTAATCTAAATATAATATGGTTAAAACTTTTAATTCCATGGAGATTATTCCGATTCTGGAGTTTATTAGATGGCATTGACCCACCCGAAAATATGATAAGGTGTATGGACAATAACTTTTCAGCATTGGCATTTTGGAGAGCATGGCATAGATCTTACAATCGCTGGGTCATAAGATATATTTATATACCAATGGGTGGTGGTGGAAAATACCGCATTTTAAATAGTTTGTTAGTATTCAGTTTTGTTGCAATCTGGCATGATATAGAGCTCAAACTATTGATGTGGGGTTGGTTGATTGTCTTGTTCTTGATTCCGGAAATATCAGCCACAATTTTTTTCAAGAAATATGTAAAGGAATGGTGGTTTAGATATCTTTGTGGATTAGGGGCTGTTTGCAATATTTGGATGATGATGATTGCAAATCTAGTAGGATTTTGTTTAGGAAAAGATGGTATGGTACAGTTATTAACCGATTTATTCAAAACATTTTCAGGTATACAGTTCTTGATATTATCCTCACTTTGTTTATTTGTTGCATCACAAGTTATGTTTGAATTAAGAGAAAGTGAAAGAAGAAGAGGCATAGATGTAAGATGTTAAATATTGATAAATATGATTTGGTATTTAGTTTTTTGTTCGATAAACGAATTTACGCATTAAAAAAGTTTACCATATCAGCCAACCATTATCAATGGCTCCTCCAATCCCAGTGTACTCGGCACACGAAATACAATCCCAGTATAAAAAGCAGCTCCAAGACCCCGAGAAGCATCAATGTCATTTAAAATCAATAACGCAACATGAATGTACCTTCAAACCAAGCAAAACCTCAGTGCCCGAAATTATATGTTTACCATTCAAAAGAATATTTCAAAGATGTCTTGTACCGACAATCGTCAGAGAGAACGGGGAGAAAGTAAAGATTGAAAAATGGGTGAACATTGAAGTTACCAATGAAGGGACAAATCATGATTTGTTTGAAAAGGGGAGCAGATACTATGATGATGTTCAGAATTTTATACATGCCGAAGCAGAGTTCCGAAAGTTGATGGAAATGGATTCTGATGGACATTTGTAATAATGCTAGCACGTACTGGTGCATTATGCATGTACCAATGACGCCATACAGATATACTAGGTAAAAAATTTAGGAAAACGGCAAATCAAAAAAGCAATGAATGGCAGTAGGTTATTATGTTCACGAGGTAATGAATCGAGGAGCAACTTGTGGAACTGATATGAGCGTGTCTCAGGAAAGTGTATATCAAGTGCTCGGTGAGACTAAACGATAGACAACTGATATTGTTCGAGGTAAATATTAATATATATTATATGTAAATCTAGAATCCTTGTAATACTTGTAATATATATACTTTGAAGATACGCATTAATAATATTCACTCCCCCTTCCCTCTTTAGATGCTAATTCTAGAAAGACCTTTGAATGACCTAATAGGTTGATCCTTCAGCAGGTTGCTGGAATTTCTTATTACTTGGTGATGCCATACTTTTCCTCAATTCTAACAAAACAGTTTCCATGGTGTATGATCTTTTCCAATTTTTTAACGTATCAAACTCGCTTACTATAACATTTCCTGTGTTATCCACACAAGGCAAATTGATTTTGGAAATAAACCTAACTGTTGGAGGTTTATCGGGATAGTGTTCGTCACATATGATATTCAAAGAATAGATTCTATTCTCGTGATTTGAGTGCGGTGGGCCGATTATAGTACCATTCCAGTGAGTCATTGTAATATCATCTTGGTTAGTTAAGCCGTATGAGATTGATTCTGCTCCCAAACCTTTTTCACCCTTTTCTAATTCTTCCAATAACTTGAAATTTCTAGGACTAGAATGACATATCAGTAACTAGAACTGCAAAAGAAGAACGCAAAAGTAAGATACATACATTCTTGACATATTATAATGCTGTCTTGCGTGTCCAGTCAAGACTCAATCAATAGATCAGAACGGTGTGTCAACTATCTAGTGGGTTTTCTCTCTCTAATTGATTCAAGTGTGACAATACAATGTTTGCGAGACTGCAGTAATTTTCTCACACTACAAGAAAAAAAGATCTACCAAACCCTTCTGCGCCGCCAACCACTACGGACAGCTCTAACAGCACCAACAACAACTGGCCCGTAGACCAGTTATGTCCCCATCTTCATCACTGTTTATAGACCACCCATCTAGCATTCTAGATACCGCCAGCGTATCTGATGCTAAATTATACATATCAAAGCTAGAGTTCCAGTTGAAATCTTGCGAAACAGACAAACAACTTTGGCAACAGGAAAAACAAACTGTGATATCCCAATATGAAGCAACTATAAAGAAGAAAAACGAGGAGTTTGAAAGTCTTAAGTTGAATTTCAACTATATATACGAAGAGAACAAGCAATTGCAGTCTAAGTTGGGAAGTCAGCAAGACATCTCAGACGCAAATTTGAACGATCTAACAAATGAAGTGAACAGTTTGAAAGAGGAGAACAAGGTATTGAGCCGTAACCTCCAGGATTTGGAAACCAAACATGACAGATTAATTAGGAAGCACAAACAAATCACCTCAGATTGGAACTATCAAATAAAAGTGAATGATGAACTATCCAATGAGTTGAAAGCCAAAGACCAAACCATCTCTGATATGCAACAGTCAAATAATGAATTGATAAACGAATTGAATCAATACGCGAAGATATTGAAAGATGAGGGCTCCTTAACGGTGTTGAACCAAAGCTTATTGAATAAAAATACAAATTTACAGAATACTAATAATAAACTACAGATGAGAATTGATCAGTTATTACAGCAGAAAACATCAGTAGAGTTGTTGAAGCAAAAGAATATATCATTGATGAATAAGGTACAGAGTTTGGGGAATATAGAGGCTAGATACCTTAAGTCGGAAATTGAGAAACTTGAATTGGAATCTAAATATAATGATTTGTTTAAAAACTTGAATGATGCATTGGCCGACAAGAAAGATAATCAAGATGATGACGTTACAAATACGGTAAAAGTCAAGAACTTCATTGATATTTTCAAAGAATATCAGATTAAGAACCTTACATTGCAAGAGAAGTATGACTCCAAAGCAAGAGAAGTAAACGAATTGAGACAAGAGTTGGAAGATTCTATAAAACAAATTGAATCAGATTACATCCCAGCAATAACAGATATTCATGCAAAGTTAAAAACCTGCTCAGAACAAAACCTCAAGTTAGAGAGAGCTAGGAATTTAGCAGCTGAAGAAATTAAATTTTTGAGAAATCTGTTGAAACAAATGGACAAGTTGAAAAAATCAAAAGCTGAAAACTCAGAGGACAAGTCCATAAATCAATATATTACCAATCTAGAAAATTTAGTCGACGAATACAAGACCAAATTGAATGAGTTACAACAACAACAACAACAGAATACACAACAAACTCATTTTGAAATTGGTAATAAGAGATCTCATCCAGATACTCACAGTTTTCGGAAAACAGCAAATGACTTGGAGAAAGAAAATGTCACACTTCTAACAAAAACCAATCAATTAGACCAAAAAGTTCAGGAGTTGCAATCGAAATTGTCAGTTTATGCAGAAGTTCAATATAAGCGAAAAAGTCTTCAAATACTTGAGTTGAAGAACAATCCAATTTCAAAAGATCAGTTAGTTAAACAAGAAACTTTAAATGCATTACGAAATGAAAATAAGGCTTTAATTGATAAATACGTAAACAATATAGTTGATGAGGAGCTCATTCCAAAGGCTATTTTCCAAAGACAAGAAGACGATAAAAGTATGCTTCAAACCAAGATTGACCAATTGACCAAAAAGCTAAATAGATTGAAAGACATATATACAAAGAAGAGTAAGGATATCCTCACGATAATTTCCAAATATTTCGGATTTACTATAGAGTTTTTACCAAGCTCAATTAATCCTAACGAGTTGTCATCACGATTGAAATTGGTCTCCAAGTATTCATTCAAAGAAAAGAGTTCATATCTAATAATTGATTTTGAAAGCAAGTCATTGAAAGCATATGGAACTTATGAATTTAAGTCTTTGTGTGAAGAATTAGCAAATACTTGGGTCCAAAATAAAAATCAATTCCCATGCCTATTGAGTGCATTGAATTTGAAACTATATGAACTAAACAATTCTATATAGCAACCCCTTTTAATAGATGATTCGATGTAAATTGTAATATCTCTTTTGGAGATTTATTATAATTCACAACATCATTTTTAATTGTATTAAATACATCGCCTTTATTCAAATCATCAAAATTCTCTTCATAATCTATGAAAAATTGTTGTACATCTTTTTCAGTGCCATATTTCTTCCAATAATTATACATCCAAGCCCAAGCATCACCATCTTGCTTTTCACCATCTAAACTTCTCTGAAACCAAGATTTAGCTTTTGCGTACTTTCCGTCAATCCAAAAGAACATACCTATTGACAATAATATCATGGGTGAATTATTAGTATTTTTCAATGCATTCAAAAACTCCGGCTTACGTTGAGACATCTTTGGAATTAGTAAAAGATAATCATGCCAGATCTTAGGATCATTTGGGAACTTCCTGAGAGCCTTGTTAGCTAATGTTCGAGCCATTGGTAAATTGTTGTTTCGCTTCTCTAGAGCTATCTTTAAAGACCATAGTTCAGCAGATTCTGGGTTGGTGAGCATGGCAGTATCTAACACAGATCTAGCTTTAATCAACACGCCCAATCTTTCATCGATGATAGACAAGACGTTCCACAAAGGGATGCAACGAGGACATCTTTTGACTGATACTGATGCTATTTCTCTTGCTTTTCTCAAATCCCCATTTAGTACAATTTGCACATTTTGTAAATTAAGTTTCCAGTTTTCTGGGAATAATTTCAAAGCTTTATCGGAAATATTAATGATTTGCTGGGGGTCTTCTTGTAGGCAACGTAAAATATGAATGTGCTTATACCAAAACTGTGCGCATCTTGTAGGGTCTTGATTTATTAAATGAGACGTATACTCTTTAGCTTTTTGGACGTTTCCTGTTTTCATATCCAACTTGATTCTAGCTAATCTTATTTCTATGTCGTCAAGTTTTGATTCTGCATCGCTGAGTATATCCCTTGCTCCGTTTATGTCATTTTTAGTCTTCCAACCATTTTTAGCATACATTAGATAAAATAATGTTTCTGTTGGATTTAATGCGATGGCTTTCTTGTAGTAAGTAACTAACGTATCCAAACCCATTGTTTGTTTGACTGAAGCTAACAAGCTTCTCCAACATTCTATATTATGTGGATTTACATCAATTATGTATTCTAAAATGAAATTTGCAATCTTTGTATTTCCACTTATGGATAATCTGTCAGCGTCAGCAAGAATTTCTTTAATGTCTGCAGTTTGAGATTGCAAGAAACTAATTATTATGGCTTGACTCGTCTTGTCAAATCCTTCTGTTTGAGACTCTATAGCCAAATCGTAACAAGAATGTTTGTCAATATCTGCTTCTTTCATGGCCTTATTCATCAAATTCACAAGTATTTTCACCTCAATATCAGATCTTTCTCGTTCCTCTAATTTACAAGCTGCAATCCATACCTTTGGTTCTCCTGTGAGTGCTTTCCTGGCTCTATTCAAATACGATTTTGCATCCTTATACGAGGAAAGGTTAACTAATCCAATCCAAAATTCCCATTCTTGAGGACATAATTCCACAGCCTTATCCAATAATTTCTTAACCGTTTCTGCATCTTCTTCTAAATTACTTAAGCTTTTCCATAATTTGGAACTAGTCGGTAGTTCTTCCAATCCTTTCATTATTACTTTCTTTTTAAATCTTATTTCATTCTCTAACTCTGTTGCTTTTAACCACAAACTTTCAGATTTTTTACAATATCCCAATGCCTCATTGATTATAATTTTACATAGTTTCAAGTCACTTGTGTTTAATCTTAAATTTTCAAGCCACAAGTCTTCACTTTTAGGTAATTTTTTACAGCCTTGTCGAACAAATTCTTTCGCCTGATTGGAATTCCTTGCATCTTCCTCTAATCTTGCTGACAGTATCCAGGAACTTGCCTTATAAGGTTCACTTTTCCGTAATGATGCCAAAATCAACCTGCCTTTCTTTACATCAGCAATTTTTGAATCTTGCTCAACCCCAGTTGAATTGAGTATACTTTGTTGTAATTTTTCATCATTTGCGGCAGTACTCGGTAGTAAACTATCCAATTGTGAACTCAATAGTTTATCTCTTGATTCAGAAATAGACTTGAAATTTGTAGAAAGTCCGGTAGCACCTGCCAATATTGTGTCTGGTGCCGCATAAGTTCTTTGCTGTTGTTGTTCTAACAATCTTATTCTCTTCTTTCTTCTAGTCATATCTCCCGCTTCTGGAAGGATTGACCAATCGTCTTCCGTTAATGTAGCCAATTCACGTTTTAAATCTGAAAACTGAGGGTGTTGTGGTCCAACGGAATTTGTTACTATTGCAGTAGTTGTTGGTTTTCTTTTCGATTGTAACTTTCGTTCAATTTCATCATATATACGATCAGCTTCTTCATCCTCTTCATCCCGCTTAACTTTGAATAGTATCCCCTTCTCATTTATCTCTTGATTATCTATTTCAGTCTCATCATCTTCATCATCTTCATTTTGTAAGATGGCTACACCCCGATTAGAATTGTCCGTGGTGGTACTAAATCCAACGGCTCCTCTCCCTACCCCCGGAATATAACCTGGTGGTGGCTCTTGATCTAAGAATGCTAACCTCTCCATATAGACACCTACTCTGCTATACTATTGTAGTGAACTGATGTACGAATGGTGGTTCGTGTCATACACAAACTCGTTTTGTTAGAAGTTGGTGATTAGTGGTGCTGCTCACTTTACCTATGCTCATCAATCTTTGCTCATTGAAAAAAAAAGTTTATGGTGAATTTATTGAGAAGAGAATCACAACTACTGAGCAGCAAGTTTCTTAGTCAATAATGTCCAAAAGATCAGCTGAAGATGACTTAAATGGTCATGGAACAAATAACACATCAATTAAAACTTCAAAAGACTCACTTCCCAGTAATAAAACGGAAGAAACTGTGGATGACATAGAAATAGGAGAATTTGAAGACCCTTATGGTGATGACTTTGAAAGCGATGAAGAGATTATTGAGTTGGATGAAGAGGACGGAGACGAAGATATGGACAAAGATACAGTAAATCAAAAAGTTGAAGAATTGAAAGCAATGGAGGAAGGGGCCGAGCAAGAATCATCAATTTATTTACCACATAAATCAAAGCCTTTAGGACCCGATGAAGTATTAGAAGCAGATCCTTCAGTTTACGAAATGTTGCATAATGTGAACTTACCTTGGCCCTGCTTAACTGTTGATATTTTGCCAGATAATTTAGGAAATGAAAGAAGATCGTATCCCGCAACTGTATATTTAGCAACTGCAACACAAGCTGCTAAAAATAAGGATAATGAAATAATAGCAATGAAGGCTTACTCATTAGCCAAAACCTTAGTCAAGGATGAAGATGACGATGAAGAAGAGGAAGACGATGATGATATTGATTCTGATCCAATTTTAGACACTGATACAATCTCTACAAAACATACTACAAATAGAATTAGAGTTAGCCCACATGCTCAACAAACTGGTGAATACTTAACTGCAACAATGTCAGAAAACGGTGAAGCCTATATTTTTGATTTATCACCACAATTTAAAGCATTCGATACACCAGGTTATATGATCCCCAAAACTGCCAAAAGACCAATTCATACAATTCGTGCACATGGTAATGTAGAAGGTTATGGTTTAGATTGGTCTCCATTAATAAATACAGGTGCTTTATTAACAGGTGATTTGTCAGGAAGAATACATTTAACCTCAAGAACCACTTCAAGCTGGGTCACTGATAAGACCCCGTTCTTTGCATCACAATCATCGATAGAAGATATTCAGTGGTCAACTAGTGAGAACACTGTGTTTGCTACAGCTGGATGTGATGGGTATGTACGCATATGGGATACAAGATCAAAAAAACATAAACCTGCATTATCAGTACAAGCCTCAAAATCCGATGTAAACGTTATATCATGGTGTTCTAAAATAAGTCATTTATTAGCATCAGGTCACGATGACGGTACTTGGGGTGTGTGGGATTTGAGAAATTTCACACAACCAAATCCAACCCCTGTTGCAAACTACGATTTCCATAAATCTCCAGTCACATCAATATCATTTAATCCATTGGATGAATCAATTATTGCCGTAAGCTCAGAAGATAACACAGTTACATTATGGGATTTAGCTGTTGAAGCAGACGATGAAGAAATATCTCAACAAAGAAAGGAACTGAAGGAATTGCATGATATTCCTCCGCAATTATTATTCGTACACTGGCAAAAAGATGTTAAAGAGGTTAGATGGCATCCACAAATTCCTGGATGTTTGGTGTCTACCGGTGGTGATGGTTTGAATATTTGGAAGACAATTTCTGTGTAATGTGTGCGTATATATTAATTAGACAACGAGTATTTGCGTGTTAATATTTATTTGTAGCAGATCTTAGCTTTTCAATTTGAATCAACTTCGTATTCAACTTATTCAATCGCTCATCCAAATCAATCCAAAACCTATTCTCATTTAGTGTAATCATCACATATTTTTCGAAAACCAACATATTTTTAATAACCAACATCTGATACACTTTGTACAACTCCTTAATCTCTCCTTCTCTTGATTTTAATACGCCTGCAGTATTCTCGACGTTTGTACTTTCGATGTATGAGTTGATTCCGTTTAGTATCGATTCAGAATTCATACTTTCTAATTCCACAATGTGAGGGTATGCGTTCTGTATTTCAGCATAATGTAGCAAAATAGTCTCTTTTTTTATATCTTCTGACTCGTCATTTGGTGCCTTGTTGATCTTGTACCATAATTTCAAATCTGTAATTATTTCATTGATGTTTTCAAATTCGGGATACTGGCGATAAATTTCTTTCAATTTGAGTTTGAGGAGTTGGATTTGCGGTTGTATTTCACCTTTTGAGTTTGATAGACGTAGTTCTAGTTTACGTAATCTATTCGACAATTCCTTGATTGATTCATCCATATCTGGTTGTCAAAAGAAAATCCACACAAAAGTTTTGTTTACTCGTAGATCAGTGATACAAATCTCATGTATTTTAAACGGCTGGCCATCTCAATCACAATTGTGCTTGACTTGTGCTTGTAGTGAGGTTCTCAACTAAGTTAATTCAATAGCAAATTATACCATGGAAGCAAACTGATCTTCCATAGCAACTATTAATTAGATATATTTTAAGAACTTCTGTAATTAAGCTACATTGTAATATAAATGTAATTATAAAATGCATAGAATGTTTACTCCTCTTCACTACTACTTCCGTCCTCAATGCTATCGTTCTTATTGCCTCCACCAATTAGATCTCTTAAACTTCTTGGTTTACCAGTAGCGTGAACATTAAAGTTGCTGGATGATTTTCTTTGAGTAGAATTGCCGTCGTCGATTTTAATACCAGTAAAATGGAAGTCTTCAAACTCGCTTTCTTCGGAATCATTATCATTATCATTATAGTCAACGTTGGCTACTTCAATAGAGGGGGATGCAATTTTGGAAGTATCGGACATTGGTGACTTTTTATCTTCTCCTTCTAACACTTCTTGTAGTTGATCTTCCAAATCCTTAAAGTCATCATCCAATTCCATACTTCTGTCCACTTTCTCAACAACTGAATTCTTCTGTGCCTGAGTCTTTGGTTGAGCTTTTGAAGGCTTCTTTGTTATTGAAGTCTTTTCTGATGTTGGCCTCTTGGTGACAGAATTCGTAGCTGCTAGTTTTTTGGTAGTTGTTTCTGTAAATTTGAGCGGTTGTTCTTCCTCCAGTATTTCAGTATCATGAAGATCGATAATTGGGAAATTTGACGAATTATGATTATCATCATCATTTGCCATATCTAGGTCTTCAAAATCAGACTCGCTGATTATGGGCTCTTGCTCTTCCTTCAGTTTATTCTCGGGTGTATTATTAGCAGTAGGAGGTCGCTTCGACGATATCGTTCTGGAGGAGAGTGGTTTCAAAGGTGGTTTTGGGGACGCTCTAGGTTGAGGAGCTTTTCTAAGTGGATTAGTCTGTGGTTTTGGTAGAACCATCAAAGGTTGCTTTTTCAATGGTTTCTTTGAAGTACCCCCTGATGTATTGCTCTCCTTTGAATTCTTTTTGCTATCCTTTTCCCATGTATCTATCTGTGTCTGCAACTTATTTGCATTCCGACTCTTATTAAATCGTATGGTACTCCCAAGTCTTTTCAATTGAACAATTTTGTCATCATTTCCATCATAAGTCAAATAAAATTCATTACTACTCTTGCTATCATCTCGACTATGACGTTGCGGTATACCCTCGAATAATATTGGCTTATTATTCAGCTCCGAAGATGATGCTTGCAAGATGCATTGCTGATCTTTCTGATACAACTTCAAAGGTTTTGACTGGTCCATTGAATCAGGTATAAAACCATATCTAATGGCCACATTCTCATCAGAGTCATTAGTAATACTTTTCTCTAACAATACCGATAGGTCGATTTCATACTCTCCATCCGCTAGTGACATGATTTATGCTATGTGTGTAAATGAAAAATGCAGCTGTGCTGGATACCAATGAATAGGTGTATAATGAACTGTGGTCGTTGTGGCGGAAAACTTAAAGATACGTATAGATTGGTGGTTGGTGGTACGAGGAGGAAGGAGATCATAAAAAAAGTAAGCTTTTTGTTGGATCACCAGATTAAACCCGGATATTCGAAAACTAAAAAGTCGGTTTGTATGTGATGTGCCCAAATGAGATAACTTGCCTTGGTATGATGTATGATGTATGTAGCACTCTACAGTAACAGCTTTAGTAATAGTTATCAAGTGTAGGGATATCCAGAAGGAGGGAAAAAGAAGTTAGTTGGACAAGCATATTTCTTCAAAAGTGTAACTACTATGATGAGACTCGATTAAGTTTAGCAGTCTGAGGATGTTGCAAAATCACCAAACTCCATCAATAACGAGTACAGCAATAAATCGATCCTCAACCTGAGTCCAGGTACTAGTGTTGATAGATTAATTCATTACTTTATCTCTGAGTTTTTACTGCTAGCTCAATTATGCTCCCATTTCTCTGATGTCAGATCAGTTGTGAGTGGATGAGAAAATATTCGGCTCTATCCAAATGAATAAGCATATGCTGAAAACAAAAGCACCAGCAAACAATATGGTTCCAGGGCTTCAGGCTTGTATTTTCTTGAATGCCGTAATAATCAGCTGAAACTATGAGGCTTCTGCCTGTGGTACAGACCTGCCAGTTTTGTAACATATTAATCTCTCTATACCCTGCTTTTGGGACCGGCTGTTTTATACATAATAGGACTTGGAAGCTGTTCAAAGTTTGTTGATTATTTGGATGATTTGGAGCGGGTTAACCTGACAATATCACTTGCATAATATTGTCGCTACAAATTGGTACTTCGTTGTCAAATCAATTTTACATTACACAGTATATTATCATTCTCTTTCTCAGGCCAAAAAATCAAATTCATGAACACAGATCAACACAAGAGTAACAACGGTGCCATATGCCACCAATCCCCTCGTCAGATGTCCTGGAAATATCAATACTACACCCGAAAGTCCTTCTACTATCAGCCGGCATAACAACATCGATATTCATAGCCCGGCGAATTTACAAGCGGTACTTCAAAAGAGTTAGATCAATACTCGATCTAACACCTTCTATACTAGACAATAATCAACGATTATATGGATATGTGACTCGTGTGGGTGATGGAGACAATTTTAGATTTTATCATACACCCGGTGGTATATTTTTAGGGTGGGGTTGGCTCAGAAAACTTCCCACCACCAGAACTGCATTGAAAGATGAAACTTTGATGATTAGATTATGTGGAGTTGATGCTCCAGAAAGAGCTCATTTTGGCAAACCTGCTCAACCATACTCTGAGGAGGCTTTAAGATGGTTACAAACTTATATTTTGGGAAGATATGTAACGATAACTCCATATTCGGTCGATCAGTACAAAAGAGTTGTAGCTAGATGCCAAGTCTGGAAATGGACAGGCAACAAAGACGTTTCTGCCGAGATGCTAAAAAACGGAGTAGCTATAGTGTATGAGGGAAAATTCGGTGCTGAATTCGGTGATAATGAAGATTGGTATAGAAGATTAGAATCTCGAGCTAAGTGGTTAAAGAAAGGTGTATGGCAATTGGGTAAGAATATGATGACACCAGGAGAGTTCAAAAAACTTTATTATCGTGGGGAATAAAGCAAAAGGCAAAAGGGACTTTTATTTCATTAACTGTTCTATTTAACCAAGTCAGATACTGCTTTGGATAAAGCTTCAACATTGTCTTTAGTATCTGCTTCTGCATAAACTCTAACTGCATCTTCAGTTCCCGAAGCTCTAACAAAAGATCTACCATTAGGATATTTAGAAACTAATTCATCGATTTTATTTTGTATACCTTTAGGTTCAACTAATGTTCTTTCAGCGTTTGCAGTTTTAAAGATGGTTCTATCAGGCACAATGACTTTGCTTAACTTATTGGGTAAATCAGTGTATTCATTGTTCCATTGATCTGGCCTTAAATTCAAATAGTGAGCAATGACTAAAACAGCTAGTAAATCAGAAATTGCATCACCAACTGTCTGATTAATCAATTGACTGAAGTACTTTAACAATTGAATAGCTTCTTCCTCATCTTTTGAAGTTGACTTGTAAGCAAATAATCTCTTCTCTGCCTCAGGATTGAAAACTACAGTCCCATGACCATTGGCTTCGAAATACACACCAATATCAAAGTTTTCAGCCTCATGATGTAAATGTTTGACACCTGTTGGTGTACAACGGACTGGCAATTTTAATATTTCTTCAACATATTTAGTTGAAGATCCATTTGCATATGCTGTTTGTACCACACCAATGTTCAATGACAACTTACTTGAGTCAATTTTCTTAAGTATCTGTTGTAAGAATAATGCAATCAATGTAGATAATTTATCACCATCTAATAATTTAAATTGATTATCTGAGTTTTGATAATAACAAATTAGTCGATCTGCATCACCATCAAATGAAGCATACAATTTATTAAGAGTTGGTTCAACATTCGTCGGTAATTTTTGATTAGTCTTGACATAATCTGCTCCGCAATCAAAATTCAAAAGTTCGGGTTTTTCATAATCTCCGTTAACCACATTGAATGAAATTTCATTATGTAAGTATTTACTTAATAAATAATGAACTTTGGGTGCA
Organism: Nematodospora valgi; assembly: GCA_030565165.1. Lineage (NCBI taxonomy): Eukaryota > Fungi > Ascomycota > Pichiomycetes > Serinales > Debaryomycetaceae > Nematodospora > Nematodospora valgi. The sequence continues at coordinate 113,774 of JAJMBF010000023.1, forward strand.
CCTACTCCATTAGCTGCATCGATTACAATATCGATCTTTTCATTGCTTCCAGATAATTCTAATATCTTTTTAAATGAGTCTGCCAACTTTTTATAGTATCCTTCTTCTTTTGATTCTCCAAATTCTGGATCATTCAAAGTTCTGGTAATGTAATGCAATTGGGGAGTTGTCATTAACCCATAATCTTGAAAATTAGTATTTGGAACTGACTTAAAACCATCAATGGTAGATCTACTCAAAGCTGGACTACTTTCTCTTGAATCCATTGCAATAACGATATTTGCTTCCTTTTCCCAATCAATTCCAAGCTTCTTACTCAATTTCTCAATATTGGTCAATATTTCATCATGTTCAGAATTAGCCAATATCGTTGCATATTCCTCCCATTTGCTTTCCAACATACTACCCAATGGATCAACGACTTTAACACCATTATCCTTGGGGGGATTATGACTTGCTGTAATCATGACTCCCACTGTCTTACCATCCAAGAATTTAGATCTCAATGATGCCAATATTCCTACTGTATAGTTCACATAATCCAAATTTTTGGCATTCATACGAAAACCAGCTGTTCCATATGTAAATTTCAATCCGTCTGGCTTTGGATACTTCTTCAAAAACTTTGGTAATGTTTGTTCAATTGACATTGTCAGTGGCTCAGATCTAACACGTTTTAGAATTTTTTTGGTGAGTATTTTTGATCTACATTTTTGATTAATACAAACTATTTATGTAACAGTTATTTGATTATAACAACAATGAAATCAGATCCATCATTCCATCAGAAAGAAGGTAAAAGCACTATACGAATAACTTCAAATGAACCAAAATCTACAGCATACAAACCCAATTATGGGGATTCTCCATTCGTGGATGAATTAGTCCTAACAGGTAGACCAAATTGGAAAAAGGCTCCCACTCAGTTAAAACAAAGATACAAGGGCATATACCTTGTACTATTATCCATTCCAATCATATTGGCTACTAGTTTTGAAATGTATAGAAGATTGGAAGGAAAATCCACGAAGAAAATTCAACAAGGTGAAATTCAGGAAGATGGTAGTAGGAGACTATTCACCGAGGGAGAAAAGTGGAAGGTCGAGAAGGAATCATGGTTGTATAAGATCTTCGGTAGAGATTTCTTTTTAGACGGACTCACAAGTAAGACCATGAGAGATAAAAAGAGTAATGACACCAGAGATTAAAATTCATATAATCGCTTGGATATATATATATAAATAAGCAATATTATTCATTTCCATATAGGTTCTGATTCCTTCATGTTTTGTAACAAATTTTCATCATTAAATCTTTCATCTAAGGATGATGAAGGTCGCTCTGGTGATGTATAACTTAATCTCCTGGAGTAAGTTAAATTTGGAACTTTCATTTCATGCAATAAAGAATTGGGTCTACCAATAACAGTAGCGGTGGAACTAGAACGTGATCCGCTAATATAAAAGGGATCATTTCTTCCATGTGGTGATGAACCAAGACTACCAATCGGTTGCCTCGATTGACTCTCGACATTTCTTTGCGGGGAGTTAAATACTGGATGTGTGGGATTAATTTCAGGAATTTTACTACCTGCAAAACCTCTTTTCTTTTCAATAATAGGATACCCTTTTTGAATATATTTTGGAATCATTCTAGGTAATTTCGACATACTTCGGTTTTTAGAATTCAAAACGTTATTGAAATAATTATAAAAATCGAAAGACACCCTTTTACGCTCTGTTTCCCTAAATTGAATTGGACTTTTCACAAGTGTTACTTCTTCATCTTCATCGTTGGTACTTAAGTTTTCAAATACACTTATTAATGAGTGTCTCAAATTCTTACTAGGAGGTCTTTGAATAGGTCTAGTATCTTCTAATACGTCTTTAACCTTATCTTTCTTTTGAATACTAAGCGGAAGCGTTGTCGATTCAACTTCAATGTTGAAGTCTATACCTAACCCATTACTCATTGGTCTAACCAAACCTACAGACGAATTTCGTGAACCAGTCTGAAATTGTTTTAACCCATTTGAATCAATAGCTGGTGGAGGTTTAGAATATATATGCAGGTGCCGTTTTCCATTACTAGTTGGGCTTTTGTTACTTCGGGTTATTAAATCAGTGACTTCTTCCCATTTTGGTAACAAGGTTCTATTAAATTTGGTAGTTAAATTTGCGTCGGTTATGACATTTTCTTTGAATGCATTCTGTATCAACGTTATTGCATTTGAACATAATTTATATCTTTTACCAAGTTCATCAGTAATTATTGTACTAGATGATTCCGAGCTCGAGCATTCAGAAAATGCTAATTCATCAATTAAATCATTACATTCATTTTCAATTTGATCTATCAAATAATTGAAAATTTCATTCCATTTGACATCAATATTTTCTCTTTTCAATATATTCAACTCATATTGCAATACATTCCATTTATCTAACAACTCTTCATACAAAATCAACACAATTTCACGGGAATTTCTGAATAAGTTACCTGAACACATAGTATTGAATTCATCAATTTTTAAGGGCACAATATTTAATGATATTCTCAACGGTTTGATCTTAGATTCAATTTCAAGATATTCTTCATAGATCTTCTCATCCAAATCATTAAACGTTAGTAGCTTCATAGTCTTGATAGATATATTAGATGAGAAATCGTTAATCTTCATTTTGGCAGTAAGATCGTTTAAATCAAATTGCGGTAGAACTCTTTTGGGACTTGATAACTTGAATTCTTTCAATTTTAAGATATTTTTCACACAATCTTCAATTTCAATACTCAATGATTTAATAACTTTTTCAATAAGTTCACGATAATTTATGGATATATCAAGATTTTTTTTCAAAACAATCAGTGTTTTCTTAACAGCTAATAAAGTATCGCTTGCTTCTTCAAACTTTCTTAATAAGGTATTATTTATTTCGGAGTTTTCATCGGATGATTCAATAATCAATAGTAATTGTGATATGATCGAGTCAATACTGTCCAAATTTCTTAGTAAATCCCATAGCATATCTTTGCCTTCAAAATACCAATCTAATAGATTTGACACATTTTTCGAAACCTCCTTTGCATTGTTGAAAACAATAGTGATATCATTCAAGTACAAGTCGATATCTTCCAAAACTTTGTTGATTTTGAATATGTCATGTTGCAGCAACTTAATTGATGACGATTCATCTGGCGACGGAATACTAATCAACTCATCAAAAAATGAGAAATTTGGTATCGAAGTTAAAATGTGGGATAACTTCAAGCCTGGACCACGTAGAATCAGATGCCTATTCATATTGTCATGGTAGTTGTTAGTGTGTTATATCTGTTGTAAAGAATTGTACGAGTTGGCTGTAAAAAATTCAAGTCAGCGGGTAATATACAAATACGTGAAATTGAGGCAATATCTGAAATATATATATATGAATGAGACGCGTGGATGATTCTGCTTCTTGACTACCTTGTACTGTAAGGTATTAAGTGAGTTTCAGGATTGTAATGTAGTATGAAGTGTTAGAATTTGTATTGTAATGACAACTTAATGCCTGGAAATAAAATAAATCAGCGTAAAACTGTAAATAATGAAAAAGCAATGTCACAGAAATTTGGTATGAAACACAAATAGTGAGTTCAGATCGCGACACTAATCTCCACTTGCACTAAAAAAATTTATGTTGAGATGAGATACCAATCTCCAGTACTCGTTCACTGTCCAACCCTTTATCCACACACACACACACAAAAGCATACGGGCTACGCACCGCATTGATACAACTGGAATACTATAATGGGCAAGGCACCAAAGAAGAAGTTTAGCACAGCGTGTGATCCAAGTGGCACCAAAGTAGCTGCAGACAAGCACATGAATTCCGTATTCAAATTCAACACCAATTTGGGTCAACATATCTTGAAAAACCCACTCGTTGCCCAAGGAATTGTGAATAAAGCGCAGATAAAGCCCAGTGATACAGTTTTGGAAGTTGGTCCGGGTACTGGTAACCTAACTGTGCGTATACTAGAGCAGGCAAGAAAAGTTATAGCAGTCGAAATGGATCCAAGAATGGCTGCTGAATTGACGAAGAGAGTTCATGGAACACCCCAGGAAAAGAAGCTTGATATTCTATTGGGAGATTTTATTAAGACGGAATTGCCATATTTTGACATATGCATATCAAACACGCCATATCAGATTTCATCACCATTAGTCTTTAAATTGTTGAATCAACCTAAACCACCGAGAGTTTCAATTTTGATGTTCCAGAGAGAATTCGCAATGAGATTGGTTGCAAGACCCGGCGATGAGTTGTATTGTAGATTATCTGCGAATGTGCAGATGTGGGCCAATGTCACACACATCATGAAAGTTGGTAAGAATAATTTCAGACCTCCACCACAAGTTGAATCAAGTGTTGTCAGAATAGAGGTCAAAAATCCAAGACCAAACATTGATTTCAACGAATGGGACGGGTTACTAAGAATAGTGTTCGTTAGAAAAAATAAAACCATCGCGGCTGGCTTTAAATCATCCAATGTTAATGACATATTGGAAAAGAATTACAAGACATATTTGGCAACACAGGGGCAGAATAATGATTCTATGCCCGTGGATGATAAATCATCTATGAAAGATCTCATTAAACAAAAGATCACTCAAGTTTTGACTGAAACTGGGTTCTCAGACAAGAGAGCTGGTAAATTGGACCAAACAGATTTTTTGAAATTATTGTACGCGTTCCATCAAGTGGGTATCCATTTTGCTTAGTGACATTTAATATTAAAAGGATTTATAAAGTTCTATCTTCTCTTTGTAATTTTCGAAGAATCTTTTTCAATAACTTCATCAACACCACCTATTTCTTCCAAGTTATCTTCAGCAACAGAAACAGCTTCTCTTCTTTCCCAAAATCTATCTTCACATAAGTTGAATGCTGCTTTTTTCAAGTATTTACCACGAGCATCTCTATTACTTGATATAGACCATTCCAAGAACTGAGCTCCGGTACGTACATAGAAAGCACGTAATGGTTCAAATGCTTTTGGATGAGGTAACCATGGTCTTGGATCTGGGAATTCTTCCTCTTCTTCCTCCTCTTCTTCCTCTTCTTCTTCAACTTCTGTATCTTCCTCTTCTTCCTCTTCGTCATCTTTCTGTTTTTCTTCGTCCTCGTCCTCATAGAATTCTTCTTCTTCTTCGTCCTCATTATCTGAGTTCTCTTCACTCTTGTCTAAGTCGGATAAGTCCTCCCAGAAAACCTTAACACCATCCAAGGTACCCAAATTAATAGCATAAAAAGAATCCAAATTGAATTCCAGTTCTCCTCTTTCAAATATACCACCAAAAATATATAAAACATCATCTACAATACAAGTAATTGCATTGAATCTAGGATGTGGTAAATGGTTCATAACTGGATACTCAACTACTTCCCTATCGTCTTCCTCCTCGACAATTTGTTTCAACTCTTCAATTTGTTCAACATCACTATCTTCATCATCATTAAGGTTGGCTTTGGCCAAAATCAAATTCAAAATATCTTCCAAGTCTTCATCTCTAGTCTTTTCCTTGATGACCTCTTTTTTCTTTCTTTGTGGTTTCAATCCTAAATTATACCAACGATTACTTTCAACATGATAAGAATACAAATTGTTATAAAATTCAGAATCTAATTGTTCTTCGCTTTCTTCGAAATCATAAACTCCACCAAACAAAATACCTCTATTCTTATGATATACCAAAGAGCACCCAACTCTTGAGGATGGCACCATTCCTTGCTTTTTTCTTCGTTCAAATCTCACTCCTTTAGGATCAGATTTCATTTTGAGCAACCAACAATCATTCAATACTTTCCCCTTTTGCAAACCTTTACCAGCTTTAACTTTGGTATATCCACCATATAGCACCGCACCATCTGCATATGGAATCAATGAATGTCCAGATCTTGCATCTGGTATTGGATGGTTTGGTGGGAATTCGACCTGGATCCATTTAAATTCATTGACGTCAAATAACCAAACATCATTGAGATAAGTAGTCATTGTTCCCAAATCTCTGAAACCACCATGTAATATAATATAATTTTTCCATACAGCTAATCTATGACCCGATCTTGCACTAGGTCCCTTTTTCTGGTCAACCTTACTCCATTCTTTAGTATCCGAATCAAGAATCCAAGAATCTCCATAATGGTAAAACGTGGATTGTTTTGGAGATGAAAATTCACCCCCAAACATTAGTATTATACCTGAAGGATGTGAGCACATTGCATGAGAGGATCTAGGTAATGGACTATTCTTTGAAGTGATTTTTCTCCAAGTGTCATTATCCACCGAATATGTATATAAATCATTGTAGAAATGTGAAACTTTACCATCAGTGCTTTCCCCACCAAATAATATCAATTCACGTTTATTATGCATTGGATTGCTAACCATTGTCGGATTGAGTCTTTTACTTGGCTTGTTCACGATTTCGACTTTGATCTCATTGAACTCTTCTTGTTCTTTTGCATATTTTTCTAATATGGTATCAATGTCATCATCTTCTTCTTCGTCTTCACCTAGTTTCTTTGCCAATTTTTTATTCTTAGATTCTGCCTTTGTAGCATTCTTCTTTTGCTTTTCAGCAGTACGTGCTTTCTTTGCCTCTTTCGATTTTTTGTCTTTCTTAGCCATAGTTGATGATGGTTGTGAAAAAAAATTTTTAATCTATTTTCTTTTGCGATTTAATCTTGATCTCAACCTTTTAATTATCAACAAACAAACCCCAACTCATCACAACTACATTTCAACAACCAAAGCAAAGTTCCATCATTTCCCCATACAACAGTCATGGCTCCATCAAATACAAGTAGTATCAATAATGAATATTTCAATAAGCAGAGAGATTTATTGATACAGGAAATAACAACTAATTTAGATCGCGTTTATACAAATTTAGAGACTCTAAATAGATCACTAAACGAATCTATACAGATAGGGAAAGAATTTGACGATGTTGGTAGATTGTGGACAAGTTTTTATGATGGAATGAATGAATTACGTACTAGAAAGGCAGATGGAGATAATGCTGCTAGTAGTGATCAAGAATCAGAAGCAAAATCGCAACCATCCGTGTAATGTATGACAAATTGCTTATTTCTCGACGATAGCAATGTACGATACCAAAATGTATAATAGAATGAAATTATTTAGTTTACTTTTAATATATATTTCAAGTCAAAAAAGAAAACTATAACAACTTAACTAAAAAAATAGAGTTTTTTTATTTTGTCAGAAAAGATAGAAAAATATAGGAAATATAAAGTGAAGAATACAACTATAAGTTTAGTTCCCTTAGAAACATTTGTGATGAACAATAGATGGACCAGATTCGTCGTATTCTTGTTTTGAGATCCACATTTGCTGGAAAGTAGATAATGAAGCCAAGATAGAACCACCAATCCAAACAGAGTACTTTCTTTCTGGTGGAGCAATAATTTTGACCTTCATTGATGATGGAGCTAAAGCAGTAATTTCTTTTTGCATACGTTCAGCAATACCAGGGAACATCGTGGTACCACCAGACATAACAATATTACCATATAATTCTTTTCTTACATCAAGATCACATTTCATGATAGAATTGAAAGTAGTTTGATCAATACCAGCAGCTTCTAAACCTAAATCAGCTGGACGGAATAAAGCTTCTGGAGCTCTGAATCTTTCATTACCAATGGTGATAACTTGACCATCAGGTAATTCGTAAGATTTTTCAATAGCAGATGATTGAGATGAGGTTTGCATTTCTTGCTCAAAGTCTAAAGCAACGTAACATAATCTTTCTTTAATATCTCTAACAATTTCTCTTTCAGCAGTAGTAGAGAAAGTGTAACCACGTTCTGACAAAATCTTCATTAAGTAATCAGTTAAATCTCTACCAGCTAAATCAATTCTTAAAATACCGTGAGGTAATGAGAAACCTGCATAAATTGGAACCACGTGAGTAACACCATCACCTGAATCTAAAACAATACCTGTAGTTCTACCTGATGAATATAATGATAAGACAGCTTGAATAGAGACGTAGAAAGCTGGAACGTTGAAAGTTTCAAACATGATTTGTGTCATCTTTTCTCTATTGGATTTTGGATTCATTGGGGCCTCAGTTAATAAAACTGGGTGTTCTTCTGGGGCAACTCTTAATTCATTGTAAAAAGTATGGTGCCAGATTTTTTCCATATCATCCCAGTTGGAAACAATACCGTGTTCAATTGGGTATCTTAAAGTTAAAATACCTCTTTTGGATTGTGCTTCATCACCAACGTAAGAATCTTTTTGACCCATACCGACCATAATACCTTGATGCCTTGGTCTACCAACAATTGATGGGAAAACAGCTCTTGGAGCGTCATCACCAGCAAAACCGGCTTTACACATACCTGAACCGTTATCGATAACTAAAGCAGCAACTTCTTCTATAATCAGGTGTTAGTATATATGTATATGTTTGTGCATGAACACGATTTCCGTTAATAAGCATTATACATATTTTTTTTAGTGTGTGTTTCTAGTTGGACGAAAAATAAAAACTATCCATGAAGGGAGTGTGAGATCGAGATAACAGAACTTGAAATACGATACAAAATTCATCGATAGAATGCAGATATCAGTCAGTCAACGTTTACGATGCACTGAGAATATCGGCGTTTAATCTTATTTGTTCTATTAGATGATCTATGCATTGATTGTTCATTAGTAGTGAAATATTCTCTCTAATCTATCCAAAACTTTGAAAACAGTAATGTACAATTGAAAGAACTCACCTGCTTGATTTTTCACCTGAAAGTGGAGCCCTTTCACTTCTGATCTGTTACTTTGATCCTTCTACGTGTTGAGATCATACTACTGTTCTTCATTGGGAAATCTAGTCCATAAACGGACAACACACAACGTCATATAATAAGTCTCACCGGTTGAAAATTTTGCTTGAATAAGCGGAAATCAATCAATCAATCAATCAATCAATAAAATGTGAGTAATACATACCACCGTCCATTGTTTATAATGTATAGTATTAGTTTATTAAAATGTATACAGAAGTAAAAGAAAGAAAGTAAGTTAATGAAATGAAAGAAAAATTGTTTTGTTGGCAGAAAGAGAGCGAATGTGTTGAACTGGAAAATTCATGAAAAATCCAATAAGGCTTAGGTGTTTGGATGTTACCCTCGCTATACTTAGCAAAAATTGGTAACCGCACTTAATTCCAATTACACGGTTTCATCGATTAACTGAAGATTTGACATGATACGTCGAGAATTGTCGTGATGATCAGACAGTACGGTACAAAGACATATTACAAATTTAAACGGCGAATAATCGTGATAATTTTTTTGACTGTGTATACATTGATGGTGGTAGATCTATAATTTTTGATTATTGCTAGCTGATCGATTAAAATGCAGCAAATCTAAAACTTGCTACCATAGAAGCCACTATAAACGTTCTCTACACAACTAATCGATTTGAAAACCTGAATCCAGAACCTAAACTCTCCAGCCTACACAGTTAGCGGAAATAATGGATTCTTCCATTCTTTCATTTTATTTTTGCAGTCATTTATTATGTATCGGCACAAACGGTGTATCAAAAGATGTGAAAAGCGCCCGCGTCTAAACAATTTGTAGATTCAAGGTGCGACCATTAGATCATTTTCCTTTGGAGTACGTTTTTCCAATTATGATGCACTATTCAATAAAAAGAAGGGGCCCACGGTATGTGTAGACTATTTTTAAAGATCGATCGTATTGTAATTTTTCAACAGCTTAGATGAAGCTGTGTTGGTTTATATATATGTTTAGTTATGATATAACCAGAATAGACACAAAAGGTCGATCTGTTGACATTCCATCTTATCTGACACCTTTCTCCAGCTGGGCGCAGTCTCCGTTGGAAAAGTGTTTCTGGATTTTCCAGTGGCAATTTCTTGCAACTCTGTATTAGTTGATGCTGAGCTATTCTCATAGCCCATTTTTTGCGACCTTTGCATCATCGGCACAATCGATGAAACAGTCGACGGTGGTGGTGATATATGTTTCACAAAGTAACATCTATAACCATTGCGCTCTCTGTGTGGTAGTGATATTGGTTTCATGTTTTTTTGTAAATAATTTAGTTATCATAGGAGCCAGCCTATAATAATCGTAGTGGGAGCGTACGTACTAACTACTGTTATCTTGATCTGACTATTGGTGACACCATTTTTTTGCACCACCATACAAAAGGAAAAATCATGAAAATCTAACAAACCAAAGAAGGAAAAAACTTTAGGGAAAAATAAATTGTTTTTACGAACTACTTAATCATCCCCTTTTAGTATCCCATTTACTATCAATCAAACGACAAATCAATCAGCGAACTATCCCTCCACATTATTAATCTATTTACATTTACTTCTATTTTTACACATCCTTCTCATCGATACAGAAAATACCATAGTACCTAGATATACACACCGCCAAAATGTCTTCATCAGTACCATATGATCCGTATATTCCAAATCAAACAACAGGTGAACAATCTAATTCAAGAACTGCTGCTATACAAGCTGTATGTATACAACATATACATTGTGGGTTTCTTTTTGAGACGTATGTACTAACAAAAATCCGTAGCAAATCGATGATACTGTAGGTATCATGAGAGATAATATCAACAAGGTGGCAGAGAGAGGTGAAAGATTAGATTCAATAGAAAATAAAACCGATAATTTAGCAATCAGTGCTCAAGGTTTTAGAAGAGGTGCAAATAGAGTTAGAAAAGACATGTGGTGGAAAGATTTCAAAATGAGAATGTGTCTCATAATTGGTATTATTATTGTTATTATTGTTATTGTTGTACCAATTGCGGTCCATTTCAGTTAGATTGGATAGCATATCACGAATTTGAAGGTGCCATGCCAAATGTCAGAATTATTAACCCTTATTTACCCCCAAAATAATCTCTTTCTGTTTGTTATATATATATATATATATAGATGAGATATATACCGTTTCTTTTTGGTATTTTAAAGAAATACTTATAATTTCTTAGTGAGACGGTTACTCGATGTACATCACTGTCGAACATGGAGTTTTGCAACTATTTATAATTTCATGGACTAAACCATTAGTCGTAGAGGTGTACCCGGTGACTCTGTTGTCAAAGAAGTCAAATACAGCGTTGCCTGCCTGTCTGAAGTCTGAAAAGGAGTCAGACAACATCCAATTAAAACGGTGCGAAGTTTTTTATTCTCCACCACAACTATGTATAAATATTAAGCAGTATCTTATTCTCATTCTATTTTATCAATTGGACTATACTATAAGTATTCACCACCATGATCAGAACATTATTAAAACCATCCTTAAGGTCAATTAAGCCATTGCCAGTTAGGTCCTTTGCCACATTCCCACGTCTTTCTTACAAAATAGGAAAAGGAGATCATGCATACTCATATCTATTTGAAAAAAAACCTACAGATACTAAATTCACTGAAGAACATGAATGGATTAGCTTATATGACGATGATTCTGCATTCTTGGGTATCACCCAGTACGCTGCGCAAGCTTTAGGTGATGTTACATTTGTCGAATTGCCTGAAGTTGGTGATCGTGTTGAAATTGGTGATACTATTGGATCTGTTGAATCCGTTAAGTCTGCTTCAGAAATTTACTCTCCTGTTAGTGGTGAAATTGTTGGTGTGAACACCGCATTGGAAAGTGAACCAAATATGTTAAACCATGATCCTTTCGTTGAAGGTTGGATCGCTCATATCAAATTAGATAACCCTGAAGAAGTTACAAAATCTGAGACCTTGATGGATAAAAACTCATATGAGAAATCATTGGAAGAAGATTGAACTACTTTTGTATATTCAGTATATAAAGAAAGTATTATAATTCTAATTCTGATTTCTTTCCCTTTATTGTTCCTAATACACATTCACTAACATATTTTGGAATGAAATTGTCTTCATGTAACATTGCAAAGCTTTCAGTTGCGTCTCTACCTGCGAAATTAAGAATTGATTCTTTGCCACCGGCATGATTATTTAAGAACGAAGTTAAATTAACAACTACATTTTTGATGATACACCAACAATCATTTGGTTTGTTGTGTTTTGCAACTTCTTCCTCTGTAAATTCTTTATCAGGAATTGAGAACAATTTAGCTCCCTCTGATGGCTTCTTAGCTTCCGACTTCAGAGATTGATCTGGTGCTGACGCCAATTGTGAGCTTGGTTCCGGTGCGACTTGTTTGTTCTCGCCCATGTCAATGGTTACCTTGCCGTTATTTGGGTCAATATGTAAATTAATCATATTCAACCTATGGGTAGCACTTGAGCCGCCATTACTCAATTTTTGTAACGAATAACTGGATGCTTGATCAGCAGCTAGTCTACCATACACAACGCAAGCCAAAAGTGAAGATCCTCCCAATCTATTGTGACCATGGACTCCACCGGCAACTTCACCAGCGGCAAATAGTCCTTCGAATGGAATCTCATGATCAGTCATAACTTGAGCTTTATCATTGATCTTCACACCACCCATGGTAAAATGCAATACTCTGGTGATAAACGAAACATGATACTTAGCATCTGGTTTGTACTCAAATGGAGTACTTGAAAAAAATTTCTTGCCGTATGGATCCTCAATCTCACCTTTCGCAGCTCTATTGTAAGTGTCCAATTGTTTACGGATTTGATCTTCTATACACCCAATTTCCTCACATAATTCTTTACCTGTTACAGTCCTCATTAAATGTCTTTGAGTATAATGTTTGATGTGAAATTCTAGATTCTTTTCAGAAGCTTCACTTAATACTAATCTTATTGGGCCGTTACCTTGCTTCAACTGTTTTTCCATTTCTCCAGAAACCCAATCTCTGGTTCCTAATTCATCTACGAATCTTTCACCATTGCCATTGAACATAATACCACCCTCGCCTCTTAATGCTTCTGCACCAAGAAATAAGAATCTTGGTGATTTCTTACCTTCAATTACTTCTTTATCATCGTAATCAATTAATCCAGTTGGGTGAACCTGAACTTTATCTAAATCAATGCCAAGACCATGATTTTTCATGATAATCTTTTGACCATCACCAGTGGCGTGATTACCATTTGTTGAAGGTAAATCGATAATATCAGGTCTGTATCTTCTCAATAAACTATTCTTTGTAAAATCCGCAGCATATCCACCAGTCAGCATAATGACAGGACCATGAAGCTCACTCCTGCTCTTATCTTTCAAATTTTTGTATTTAACACCGATGATTTTGTCCTTATGCTCGGTTAATAAATCAATGACTTGACAGTTTTTCAAAATTACAACCCTATGAGGCTCAGCTTCACTCAAACTCTCCAACTTCTGCAACAATCTGTAGGTAATAGCCATACCAGGAAATTTTGAATCATGACCCCTGTGTGTTCTGGGTTGAGAATGACCCCCTAATCTTGAAACAACAGACAAATCTAAATCAAAAACATCCTGTAACCAATGCACAGCATCAGCAGATTGATAAGTTAACACTTTGATTAACTCAGGGTTTGCTCTATCCTTCGCTGTGGCTAAAGTATCTTGATAAAACTGCTCAACTGAGTCTTTGATGTTCAAATTAACTTGTGCACGAGTCAATGCTCCATTAATACCTGATGTAGCTTTCCCACTGTTACCACTGAGAAATCCTTGTTTGTCGAGTAACACAATATTTGCACCACGAAGATAAGCTTGATGAGCAGCTGAAAGTCCAGCTAATCCTCCTCCTACTATAATAATTGGGTTTGATGGGAACTTATCTGACATTGATGGTGGTATGTTGAAATGTGTATGTATAAGAGTGGATTATAAAGGGGAAAGATGTAATTGGAGGAAAAGTGCTGTATTTGTCCGGTAGCAAAAGATTGAGATATCTTTGTGTGGGGGGAAATTTATGGTGTCGTCTTCTGCAATAGGAAACACGCGCTTTTTCAGGGGTGCTTCTGGTTTAGAATAACTCCAACCCATGTAGTATTCTTTGAACGTCGATATCTCAAAAGGCGTTTGAGACCCCGCTCAAAGGGGGCTAAGTTGGGCCCCAATGTGAGATCTGTAGTGAGATCAGCAAGCCTGGAAGAGTTTGGACCCCACTTGCAACCATGGCAGAAAATCACTACCTACCATTTAAATATAATAATTCGTGTTCAACCAGTTCGGAGCTCGTGGGGATTATCCATTTAATGTGTACTGTATTTATGGTATCTAATGAGATATATATTGAAAACCAAATGAGATGTCATCAAATTGAGCCTCATTTGCGATTAAAGTATCTTCATTTAGTGCCAAAGCATCATGATTCAAGTGATTCCAAGTTGTAGCATCTCCATAAAGCATTGCTGGAGATTTTAGAAATTGTCCCTTTCTTTTGTCACAACGTTTACAATTATAAGTATCATGGGTATCACATTCGGTATCTGGTTGAAACTGAAACAATTGTCTTAAATTATCAGCACTGAATAACCTCTCAACATCCTCCTTCTCGTCAACGACGCAACTTGACAAGGACAATTTCATTGACTGTCTTTGGAAAATCTTTTCTTCGATTGTACCAGTTGAGATGAATCTGTATATGAAACAATCCTTTTTCTGTCCATCTCTCCATACACGAGCTAACGCTTGTTGATCTGATGCCGGGTTCCAATCTGGATCTATTAAGACTAGTCTATTAGCTCCAATCAAATTTATACCACAACCACCTGCTTTGGAAGAAAGTAAGAAAATGAATTCTGATCCTTCAGGGTTATTGAATTTGTCAACTAATTTCTGGCGTTTATTGATATTCATAGTACCATCTAATCTCAAACAACCATATTTTCTGCTACGACACATTTTCTCTATCAAATCTAAAGTTTGAGTGTAGTTTGAAATCAAAACAATCTTGTCATTTGTTTCTCGATTGATCTTATATAGAAATCTTTCCAAAATCATAAACTTTCCACTATACCAAGTTTGAATGTCTCTATTACGTCCGCCCTGCCCAATTGATGATTCATATTCATCTGGTATC
Organism: Nematodospora valgi; assembly: GCA_030565165.1. Classification (NCBI taxonomy): domain Eukaryota; kingdom Fungi; phylum Ascomycota; class Pichiomycetes; order Serinales; family Debaryomycetaceae; genus Nematodospora; species Nematodospora valgi. Next base: position 128,843 of record JAJMBF010000023.1, read on the forward strand.
AAGTGCTCACATCCTTCTATATCGTCGGGAAATTGCAACAAATTTGGATGGTTACATAGTTTCTTTAGCATACCAATTGCTTTCAAGGGCTGAGATCCAATACCTTTCAACAATTTCTTGATCTCCGGAGATGTAATAAAATGGTTGTATAGACCTTTTTGCATGGGTGATAATCCAGTGAATAACACATATTCATATTTAACGGGTAGGTATTTAGATAAAATATCATTAGTCCTTCTAATAATAAACTTCGACACAAGTTGTGACAATTCAGATAATTTTTGATCGCTCAACTCTCTCTCCTTATCGGTTGCATCAGCATCTCTGCCTCTTAGTATAGCATTCTCAAAATTACGTCTAAAATCATTTCTGGTACCTAAGTAGCCAGGATTTGCAAAGTTCAATAATGAAAAGTATTCAGAAAGGTCATTCTGAATAGGTGTACCTGATAAAATCACTCTTCTTTCGCATCTTAATGAATTTAATGCTGTAAATGTTAAAGAATCTCCATTTTTTAGCCTGTGACCTTCATCAGCTAACATTAAGCCCACCTCAGTGCCAGCTAACTTATCAACATTTCGACGTAGAGTTTCATACGATATAATCAAAACTGGCCGCACAATATTTCTTCCTTGTGCAGTAGACCATTGTTGTAACGCCATACCTAACTCACTAGATTTTGTACTTTTCCCATCGACAGCTAATGGTGTTAATACCCCTTCACCTAACCATTTGATTATTTCATTTGCCCAATTACGTACCAATGACGAGGGGCAGACGATGATACACTTTTCGATCGTTCTTTTCCCTCTTGGCGATTGACGTAATAACGTCCACATTAATGTGAGGCATTGCAATGTTTTACCAAGGCCCATTTCATCAGCCATTATACATCCTTTAGCTAATGGATCCTTAAGCCCAGCAGTGCATCTATATAAAAATTGAACACCTGTAATTTGATGAGGACGTAAAATTTTGGCTAATTTGGGATCAATCACGACGGGCACATCTGGATATTTTGCAAGCTTATCTTCTGGGTTTGTCGCTATACCTAAAATCTCAGCTAATGATTTATGAGTTCTTCTACGTTTGGCTGGTCTCTCCGAAATTTCCTCTCCCAGAGTAGCTGATTTGCTACTCAAATACTCGTCTTCTTCTTTACTTATTCTCGGAATCACATCTACTGTCGGATCATATAGCACGATAGCAAATTCACTCATTGGATCATGAAGGGCACGCGGTGGCAAAATTGGCCTAACTTTAGTACCCAATGGTGGCGGTGGTCTTCTTTGGATTTCATGCTGCTTGACATTATCTTTACTGAATGGCACCGTGAAGGATCTTCTCAATTTATTCTCGTTATCTGCCAAGTTATCATCATTTAAAACGGATCTAGGTAGCAATGCGCCAAACTTTCTAATTCTAATGACTTGTCCATCTTCGCCAATATTTAAATCTTCTTGATCATTCGTTATATTATCTATAGCATAATTAGTGTACTTCCTAGATAATCTAATTGGTCTCCTTGAATCTGAACCAAGTGTTTGCAGACGTGTTTTGAATGGTACCTTGAATGGTTTTGCTAACCTCGTAGCTGAATCGATCACGCGTGGTGGCCTCTGATCCTTGGGGACACCAGCACCGGACCCTAGCGGTGTTGTGAATTTTGTTAACGGTTTTCTAACTGCCATAATTGTTGCTTGTGGTGGTGAATATTTTGAAAATCATAACACTAACAAAAGCAGATACAGAAAATTAATAATCCACGCGATTTAGCTAAGATTATTGTTATTCACAAATGGATCAAATTTTGGCAAAAGCAAGCAATCAAGCGGTATCATTTGCAATTAGATCTGGTATTTCGCTAGCTTCTGGGTATGCGATAAAGACAATTGCCACATTTCTTGATAAAATCCCAGAGCTGGCACAACGTAGAATCGAAAACAAACGAAATAAATTGAAGACAAAAATTGAAATTATATCAATCACAATTGATTTAATAAAACTCTCTGCTGCCAGAGGAAATACAGTTTTGGAATCAGCATTAGCATTTATTGACGATTTGCATACACAAATTGATGAATTCGATGAAAAAGTGAATGCGATAACCAAGCAGTTAACTGGTGTGAATGAAAAAGAATCAGTTAAACGTGTTGAGGATTATATGAGTTCTCTATTAAGTGAGATAAATGATGCAATCCCAATTCTCAACTTATCCTTGATAACATCGGGTGTGAACTTAAACGGGAAAGTTGATTCACGATTGATATCACCAGGAAGATTATTGCAAGCATCGAATTATATTAACAACTCACACCATGGTATGATTGGACCAGTTTTCGATTTGGTTATGTACTCGATATTCTATAATCCTAGTAGATTAAAATACATTGATGAAAAAATTGATGAGTTGAGTTGTATAAGCTGGAAAGAGACATATGCCAGAAGTCTGGCTAAAATATGTAGTACATCGGAGTATGTTTATAAATTGGAAATTGAAGAAGACTTCAATGATGGTAGATATCATGAGGATGAGACGCCTGGAAAGAGAGTATTTGATTTGAAGCTGATACAAAGTATGTTTTTCACAGCATCAGGCAAATTGTTACGACTCGAAGAAAGAAATTCACCAGTATTGATAATTAAATTAGTTGATGGTGATACTGAAGAATGGATTGCACTTGGTGAATTGCATAAAGGCGAATTTGACGACGATGATGATGACGAAAATGATGAAGAGGAGGTATCCGATATACAGCCCGCTCTGGTAAAGAACAGCTCACTTTCATTGCTCGAATATATCATACGTTTATGTCGCCTTCAACAAATTGAAATGAAGTCAATTTTAGAGATCCCTGATGAAATATTATCACTTTATCTTCACGATCAACTGCGTAATCCAGATGTACCTAAAAGTCTATCACGAAAGCAAAACGATGAAATCAAGAGAATTGCAAACAATGATGCAATTGTGATGGATTCGAACATAAACCGAATGAAAAACCTTGATATAGATGCAAAATCTACAAGAAAAAAAAGTAAATAAACTTGTGGAAAGAAAAATTCTATAATATATATTTTTAATAAAACAAAAGTAGAATGAAATATGTATTAGAAGGCCACCCTCATTTACTTTGTTATTTTCGGCTTTCTTCTTGATATTGACGACTTGATAATAATGGCATAAATAACTCTTGGTAAATCGGTAAATCATATTCGAGTGGTGTTAAACTTTTAACAAATTGTGAGTCTGACGTTGATTGACTCACATGTTTCAACGGCAAATCTGAAACTGATCCGTACGTCAAATCTGACGCTGACAAGTTCTTGTTTTTTCCTCCATAACCACCATTATCATCAACATTATAAAAGTTGGGTATAGATGAAGATGCAGATAATGTTTGTTCGTTAACACTATTGTTATTGGTTGGGTTACCATTTGAATTATTTTCATCGAAAAAGCTTTCGATATACATCTCGCTCTCAATTTTGCTCAATTGCGAGCCAAATTTTGATGATCCCAAACCAGTTCTACCAAAATGATGGTGCATTGGGTTGTTTTCTTCATTATTTTGACTTTGACCATTTGTGTTTTCTTCAAATGCATTTGAAGGAGGAAATGCAGCTGATGTAGATGATGTGGGTAAACTTCCATTCAAAAAGGAGTTATTATGGTTTGCATATCCATTCCCCATAAAATCAAATGACCGAGTTGAAGAATTAGATGCTATTGATAGTACACTTTCTGGACGTTTAGGTCGTATTTGATGATGTGATGGCTCTGTACTTGATGAGATTGAACTGAAAGAATTTGATGATATAGGGTGTGGGTTAAAGCTTGTATTAGTGTTTACTATAGGTCTGACCGGCTTTGGCTGCTGTGGAACTCGATTGGAATCTCCATTCACGAACGGCAGTAGTGGTTGATTTTCGTTATCAAAACTTTGACTACCAACAAGTGGAAATAATGGAAACATATGATCAACAACATCAATTTCTTCTGGGCTCAAATGACGTTCATGTTCTATTTTACACTTTTCATTATGCTTGAATTCATCACTCTTGCTACCTGGAGTGGATCGGTTGCTTCCTAATTCAGTTAAATTGATTTGAGAGCTTGTAGTACCAATTTCTGAAGTTGCATCTGAAGAAAATAAATCAAATAATCCGTTGCTTGTATCAAATGGTATCAAAACATCCTCTATCACATAATTATTCAGTAGTGAACTGTACGCCGTCTTCATAGGTTGGGCCTGCTGTGGTTGCGATTGTAATTGTTTAACTTGGTTCCGAATAGATGAAGAATTATTTACAGGAGATAACTCATTGGTATTTGAAACTGTGGTGATTATAGACTCTGATCTCTTCTTAATATCGGCATTAGCAGCATCTATCAAAGTTTTCTTTTTAGCTCTTTCAGAAGCTGACATATGATGTATATCATTTTTGCCATTATTTGGTTTCTTACCCAGAGTACTTGAACATGTGCAATGATTGTTCTTATGACATGCACAGGAAGCTAAATGATTCCCAGGTGATTTTCCTTTCTTACCACATGTGCAAGAAGTGTGCAAATTCTTCAATTTCCTATTTTCGCGACAATGCTGGCACTGGGTAGCTGGTCTACCTTTTGGTTTAATCATAGTTAGTGGTTGGTCTGTATGAGTACATGTGGTCACCCTATGACCTCTAATACACCTTTCGCAGGCATATTTAACCCCGTTGATCAAAACCATGGTATTAAATCGATATCAAATTGGACGTGTTTGTTATTAAATGTTGAGATATGATTACTTCTAAAATTAAAAAGGTTTTAGCAGTGGTGGGGTTGTTGTATATACTGGTGATTGATAAAAACAGTTAGGTTAGGTACTAAAAATTAAATAGTCAAGGGCGTGTAAACCGGCTGAGTTGGTTTTCTTTGTAATAAAGTCAAAGGATGGCGAATTCGACTCTTGGTCTTGGTTATCTTAAAGTTAGTATGATTCAAAGAACTGACTTTAAACAAATTTCATTCGACACTGCCCCTATTGATCGAGAACAATCGACAGATTCTCTAATAGTTAGTGTTTGGGATGAAGAACAGCTTAAAAATTTTTGGTTGTAAAAATTTATACAACCAGAAAAATCAATATAATAATTTTAAGTAAGAAATCAATGAAGCCAATGATAGTACAAAGTAAGGAGGGGAGGTACACCTTTAACAATAGCACTAATGGAGTACTAGCACTATGATGACAAAGTAGTGCACTATAGAAAATATTGTGATGTGGTATTAATTGATAATGGTGATAACGAAAACAATTTGGAATTTGAGTTGTTCTATTTTATAAGCAAGTGGTGTGGTGTAAGGTATAGACAAATCTAGTTGAGAAGAATTGCTACTAGGAAAATGAAAAATTCACAGTTCCATTATGGGGGTAAAGATCTTTCTGTTTTGAACAACCTACACGATCTAACACTTCAATAGTAGATTTTGTACTGGAAAGGCTAGAATCAAACCCTACAATTTGCTGAGCGGCTCAACACAACGACCCACAGCAGGGTATTCACTTTTCCTAGCTGATGAATTTGGATATGAATTAACTACAAAAGATTTCTGCTGACCACATTGACCACAGTCACGATGTCTGCTAGATTGAGCACTTACTATGTATGCACCTTGTTGACGTCAATCAATCAAGAGAACCTAGACGTACATATATCACAGCTGTTTTCTGAATTGAACTCTAGTATGTTACACTGTAAAATCTATAACTTAAAATCCTTAAATGGTGGACTGACTAAAGGTTCATAGACATTAGAAAATAGCTTGTCTTCTGGTACAAATCTACTTTGGAAGTATCTCGCATCAACATATTTTTCATTTAATTGATCGACTGAAGTCACACCTAACAACCTCATATTCATAATCATTTCATCTTTTAAAATTTGAATAGCTTTTACAACACCATCATCTCCGTATGTTGACATGGCATACAAAAACGGTCTACCGATGCCAACACCCTTTGCACCTAAGCAAATGGCTTTCAAGATATCTGTGGCTCTTCTTACACCACCATCAATATAAACTTCAAATTTATCAGCTAATCCTCTTTCTCTCAAGATTGGCGTCAATTCAATTAATACTTCCAATGGAGGACGTGAGAACTCTAATTGACGACCACCATGGTTACTTAAAACAATACCAGCACATCCATGTTCTGCTGCAAGTAATGCGTCTTCGACACATTGGATTCCTTTCAAGATTATAGGCATCTTTGTAATAGATTTAAACCATTTCAAATCTTTCCAATTCAAATTAGTATCAATAAATGAGGAGATAGCCCTTGCCGCTCCTTGAGTTCTATCGGCATCGTCATCTTCTCCTTGAACATGACTTAAATCTTCAATATTCTTTGATCTCATATCTTTTTCACGTCTTCCTAATTGCGGAGCATCAACCGTAATGAATAGTCCTTTGACGCCTCTATTTTCGGCATGTTGAACAATCTTCTTACAAACTTCTCTATCTGAATTGACGTACAATTGAAGCCATTGAGTTTGCTTGTCTGTGGCTTGGTCTACAATTTCGTCAAATGAACAAGACGCCAAAGTTGGAATCATTTGAATTACATCTTGCTTACTAGCACTTCTGGTCAATACTTTTTCTCCATCTGGATGACCCAATTTTCCTAATGCAGTAGCAGTAATATAGAATGGCAGTGAAACTTTAGTCCCCAACATCGTAGTTGATGTATCAATGTTCGTGACGTCTACCATAACCCTTGGCTTGAAAAATACTCTATGATAACTCAAATGGTTTTCACGAAGTGTAATTTCATCATCACAACCAGATGAGTAATAAGCCCAGGCTGTATTTTCCATGGTATGACGAGCAACAAATTCAAAATCATTTAAGTTGTAAATCTGAGAAAGATCTGGTTTATTTTTGTCATTTTTACGACGCTGAATTTCATGATCTGTTAGTGGATCAATTTCATCATCAGCATATTCTTCCTCAGTCTTTTCTGCAGCAGTGGAAATTTGTGGAATTGGATCTTTATCGTCTTGTTCATCGTATTCCACATCAAATTCATCAACAAGTTGTCGGTCAGGTGTAGACGTCGACTTTTGACTTGTAGCTTGCCTTGGTTGCGAAGCAGCTTGCACTGGCTTCTTCTTCCTTTTTTCAACTTCACCCTTGTGGTATTCGGGTTTCAAGTATTTTTGCAAAGTATCACCAGGATGAATAGGATCATAAGCTTTAGTAGCATCTTTTCCAGCATATTTCAATATGATTGCCAGTCCACCAGGATGCTCATCAATAAAATGTGACATGTCGTAGGCCATATCATGAATTATAACCCAACAGTCGTCTTTAGTATTATGTCTAGAGACTTCTTCTAATGAATACACCATATTTGCAACCCTGCTCTTGTGAACGGTTTGGATAAGAAAAAGATACGATTTCGTAGGCTATTTAGATGTTTGTGGTGGTAAGTGTATATAGGGCCAATAATTAAAACTGGATTTGTAACAAGTGCCAAAAAGAGTCAACCTTTGCGCTAAATTTATGGAGATACTAAGCCACACAAACCCGGCAAAAAGTGGGGCAGGACAGAACCAGAAGCGGATCGACCGAGAATTGGGTTGATGGATTCGGTACCATGATAAACATGTTTGTATACATTGATTGACATATATTGATGTGCAAGGCTATTCTTACTTTTCGCTAAATGGTGGCCCTTATGCTCAATACAACTTCTTCTGTTACTAAAATCAGCAGCAAGAGAACTTGAAGTATCGCATGGCTTATCATGAATTACTAATGTATCAAATAAAATATTATATTGACACAATACAAAGTTTACAATATATTGAAAATCTACAACCATAGAATAAAATACCAAAGCTAGCAAAGTTTTAAAAGTCAAAAAAACTTGCTTTTACTACCAGACAACCATTGTAGATTATAATTGTCTTTGTGATACAAAAGCTGCCAGACTCGTTTTGCACTGACAAACATCTAGTGATTGAATAGAGAGGGAAACATAATCCCGAAACTAAAATTATCTAAAATTTATGGAAAGTTTCCCTTTCTTTGACCAAAATAGCCATCCGGTGCATGTAATGTAGCATTCAATCTTCCAACATTCATATTGTAATCCCAACCATCATAGGGAACATTGTTACCCCACCAATTGATATCTTTACTATGGTATTGAACAGCAAAGTACATTATGATAGCGGAAAAGACGAGACCAGCTTTAATACCAGTGCCAACTAAATAATCATATTTCTGCCACCAAGCTTCGTATATTTTCTTCACGTAATGCATGAATGCATAACCTACATATATCCCACCTGTATTATACGACAAATTGTATGGTGCAAAACCTAAGAAACCACCGATAATGATGGATGGTTCAAAATACTTAGTCCAACGTCTTGGACCAAGTTTGTTAATTGCAACACATGGAATTGCAAGTAAGAATCCTATCAAGAAATACCAACGCAATATAGGATATAACCCATCAAATACTCTCCTTGGGCCGATGGCACCCCATAAGACAGAAGCATTGTAGAAGGTGACGGTGCCTGGACAAGTAAATTTTTGTTTGTTATTTGGCAAACAATAATCTTTGATACCAGTTAACTGGAAGCTTAATATACCTAATTGAAGGAATGACGTAATAAATACCGAAATCATTTTGACATCTATACATAGCTCTTGGTGGAACTTTGGCATAATGACCTTGTTTTAAATCATTTATAAAATTTTGAGCTTGACCGTCAATGTTGTAACCTAAAGCTTTAATAAATGATAACGCCAAATCATTTCCGGGGATAGCATAACCAACAATTAATTCAACTAAAACATTTAGACCGAATCCAAACTCAGTTCTTGATTGCACAGTAATTAATGGAATCAAAAAAATGAAATTAATTCCTAAGGCAAAAATATACCCCAAACAGGTGTTTCAGCCGGATAGATTTTAACACATATAATAGCTAATACAAGTGAGATTATCAATATGGAGAGGTAAGCCCATTCAGGAACCTCTGGATATGCTTTCATCATAAGACTATGAGGATCATTGAATCCTTCGTATGTTGACGTTTTAAAATTCTTGACACTAAGGTAAATTGATCTAAATGCTTCAAATATCTGTTTGTAATTGCAATTATACAGAAAAATCCTAACACCATTCCAAAATAATTCAAAAGTATACTGTAGAATGGAAGATAGAACCCAGATGTCGCAATTATATTCATATCAAAACTTGGTATTGGATTAAAACCCAAACCTCCATACGACCCAGTAATAACAGCAAGGTCATAATTATCTGGTTTAATCCATGTTATCCAATTGAATTGGGAAAGTGCTTCAAATAAGTATCCAGGAATCCAATAGTATAGAAAAGAAGCTGCTGCAGTGACAAAAAAAAATTTGTAACCAGATGTAGTCCATCCACTTATCAGAGATCTAACTTCAAGTGACGTTAAAGTCTTATTCAATTTCAACGTCAGCAAGAATTGGGGCCACATAGCTTTGGTGGGACTAGGTTTGTTGATGTTAGCATATCGTATATGTATATGCAGGTATAGCTGTTGCAAAATGACCCATGTTTATTGCCATTTTGCAACATAAACAAAACTGATGATACATACTAAACTGCGAATCTTCTCATTAAACCACATAATCCAAAGCCCATATAGTTGGTTGACAAAGTCAATAATACTTGGTAACCAAAATCAACCCATTTATTACCATAAAACAACTCCAGCTTTTGCATATGATTATTTAATTCAACATAACTTGTACCACTAGAAACTCCACAAAAAATAGTGGCAAGCGTTTGTTCCTTGAAGGAATAGGGACCTGGATTTAAATCAATCGTAATATTCCACATTTTGATTTTCCACTTGGGTAAAATTCACTCACATAGTAAACCAGAAGGATACAAAAACACTTGAACAACGGACGCCCCCAAACTGATACCAGGTTGTCTTTCAGTGAAGAATTGATTAATGAAGGCACCAATAGTGGTCCAAATAATAGCCACTATATAGACTCTTATGGTTTCAACAGGAATAGTTGGATCGTCATACGGATCAGTTACTGATCTTACTTGCTGGTATGGGGACCAGTATGCAACTAAAACAGCTTCTAATTTGATTTGTAGTGCCCAGTCAACAATATGATAGCAACTAGCTCCAGAACTTGAGCTTTCGATATCATGCAATTCAGATGCTTCATCGCCATATAACTATGATTCAATTGTGATTGTATCACCTTTTATCTTATCAACCGCTGTGCCTAATTCATCCTTGATGGTTTCAGTCGCGGATCCACGGTTGTCAGCTAACTTTTGCCAAAGTTCAAGAACGTCGTCATCAAGATTAACATCATCTTTGTGCTCTTTTATTGCCTCTTTTAAAATATCAACGGCTTCTTGTGTAGAAATTTGCTCAATTTTCTCAAAAATAAAACTAGCTTGCGGAGGTAATTCATCAAATGAAACCAAAGCATCTAAATGTACTCTTCTCAACACAAAATGTTTTTGAGTATCTGTTAAAGTAGTACCTACTTCTCCCAATGTGAGTGGATGTGACGTAATATCTTTGAGGTTCACTTCGTGGTTTTGAACATTAAAATGACTACTAATGCTGGTCATCTGCACCAGCACAAAGATGTTTCTCATTAGAAATGACTCTTAATGGTTCAGAGTTAGAGGCTGATAGAGAATGAAAGCAGACTTGGTTTATAAAATACCACGATTGTGAGAGTTCACACAATCTTTGAGGCTTTCCTTTTGCAACATACAAAATTGTGGCCAAAATATTCAATTCAATATGAATGTGATAGAACGGCTTCAAAATTTCTTGTTTGATTTTTAATGAATGTTGCATGCAACTTTCATAATCTATAAGTTCGCAACAATCTAAACAACAACAAAAAAGCGATAGGGATTTACCATAAAGGTGACTATCAAAAAATTACAAAGTCCTTGCAATGGAAAATCCAACTTGAAATGGTTATTTTGATACTTTAATCATTCAGCTACTGCAAGTAATGAATTTCATTAAAGTAGATTATTTGGATTGAAAAATCTCAAAGAGTACTATGTCATCGAACACATATTTTAGTTGTTTATCCACCACAATGATTGAATGTCAAAATAATTGTTATCTTGTGTGGGTTTCACAGTTTTTTCTGATTAATTGGGGTTAGTTTTTTTTAGATAATACGTTTAGTTTATCAAATAACATTTTCCACAAGCCATTCGATCGTATGACTTGCGGGTTATATTTATTTCATATGAAATATGCAACTTAAAGGCTTGTTCTCGGTATCACAATACCGTCTGACTGAATGCGTCTCGTAACATACTTTGATGTTGGTTTCCAGCAGATCAGAATCCTCGTGCTAAATCTTGCTCGTGAAGATAAGTCAAATAAGCTAAGCCATTTAATACTATTATCCTTCGGATGAACAGGGCTAATATGACTTGAGTATTGTTGCAACTTCAAAAAGAAAACAATCACAACTGTGGAACTCAAGGTATTTGTGCCTTGCGAGTAGGTGGTCGCTTTTGTTTGAAAACTTCACAACTAGAATTATGGCCGTACGTGATTTGTAAATAAAAATTAATTTTGAAGTTAATTTTTGAAGTGTGATAAGCTCCAGGGAACTCATTGTGTTTCCTTGGAATCCAAAAATAGTACAAGATTTTTTATCCTGACTGTGGGGGAGGGGGGGCTGATAATAAAGTAGTACCGACAGAAGTTCGGATTTTCCCAAGAGTGTTGCTCAGTTCTCACAACATTCAATGCATCAAGACTTGAATTCCTCGCTGCATTTTTCAAAATGGCTATTGATCAACAAGTAGAACAGGCATTACGCTGTCATTATGGTTAGAATATGAATAGATGTTTTTTGAAGTACCATGTATGGATACTGTTTCGGATATGACATCCCCAAAAAATCCCAACCAGTAGATCAATAGCTACTTTACATGTCCAAGATAGTTATTTCGAACTAAAAACTTCACTTTTTGCCGTTTTGATGCTCTTGAAGATCTTCTTATTTCATAATACGGATATGATTTGTATTACTAGGTTGGCTAAGTGGAATCCGATGTGCTACTAGAAATCCCGCGCAATTTGAAAGAGTGAATCATTTAGTTCTCTTTGAGATATGGTCATTGTTACTGCTTCAAATATTACTTGTCAAACAGTCTCCACGGAACCGCGACTCATTTAAAAGTAGTTACATTAAATTACATTAAACTTCATTACATTTACTTTCTTCGGAGATGTAGAAACCAAATCAATAGCTTAGTACTTCTACAAAACTGATTTGAGAAAGCATGGATCATTTACCTCTGTAAGGTATTCCCAAGGAGATACGCTTTACGTGAAAGAAAATTGGATTATCCATTCTTCAATTAGTTGAATTTGTTGGGTGAAGAGGAGACCTTAAATTGACTAAATAAATTCAACAAATCTCTTGTAAATAAATAAATCATGATTCTATACATAGTTAATATAATACAAATTTATACAGTTGAAGGTTTATTAACAAAATCCAAAAATCCACCGTTTTCGTTATTGTCGTCCTTGCGTTCTTCAAATAAAGGCCCAGTAAAAATACAATGAACAACCATATCAGGATGGTAATATAATCCAGTTAATAATTTAGGTGTGACCAAAAAATACTGAGAATTATTATTTTGACAGGCAACATGAACAAGATATTTATGAGCCATACGCTCATTTTTGGGGTCCATACCTTGGTTAATTTCATCAACAATTCTAAATGGTGCATCAGTTAACCCTTGTAATGACATAATAAAGAAAATCGTTGATACTGCCCTTTCACCACCAGATTGTGATTGATGATCTAGTACTTTTAATTCAGACTCTCGCCTAAATTTTACTAGAATTTGTAATTTCCAATCTTTAAACCTTTCCAGTTTTGCTAATTCTACTCTACCATCACTCGCGACTTTACAAAATCGTTTGTTAAAAGCAAGTGAAATTTTATCAACTAAGGAATTTAGTTCCAGTTCCCATGAACTTTGAGTGTCAGTAATTCTGTGGTCAAGTCTTGACTTCTCAATTTGAAATCTTGGTAAGTCAGCTTCTGCTCTTTGTATATCCTGTAATTTTGTTTTCAAATTTTCAACCGAGCTCCTATCGGCTATAGACATGATGGATAATTCATCTTCCAAAAGTGCAATCCTCAGACGTATTGTTGATTCTGTAAATGTGTGATTTGTTATATATGGTTCTGCCATGTCTGCTAAAACCACACGTTCTTCATCAGTATATGCTGCATTTTGCCTTTGGATTTCCTTATATGCGTCACTTTCTTTAATTTGATCATATTCTGCCCTGAAACGTTTAAAATCATCTTTTAATTGCTTTTGCATTTTCTCTAGTTCTTGAATCAATTCCCTGGCACTTGCTTTTCTATTATTCAAATTTAAAATCTCCATTTCCTTAAAATTACATTGTATTTCCCTCTTGGAAAGTTGCAAGACCAAGTAACTCAAAGTAGCACTGGTGACTGCAAATTCTGAATATTTTTCAACAATTTTTCTTTCATAGTTTTTCACTTTTTGTGAATAGTCCTTATTAGCATCACGTTCCAATTTTTGTTCTTTTTCTCTTTTCAAATCTATTCTTATCTGAATTTTACTAGCGTACTGAAGCATTTCTTGTAATTTCTGTTGTTTACGTTTGATTTTCAACATTTCTTCTTTGATAATTCTACATTCATTACTGTACTCATCAATTGTTTCAGTATGTGACTCATATACTTTCTTTTTCTCATCAAACTCTCTTTTATATCTATTGATTTGCTCATTAATCGCATCTTTGTCCTTTTGAGACATGCCCAGTACTGAGAAGTAATGAGATTGACCAACTTTTTCAGTGATATAAAATGCTTGTTGGCTACCATATTTAGATCTTTGAATATTAAAAAGCGTATCACCAGCTATAAATTTCATGAACGGTAATTTACTTCCTGGTTGTGTAGTTGTTAACTTTTTTATTTGTATAGGAGATAATGGATTTCTACTCACAGGGATTGTATGAATCCTAGATGTACTGTAAAGCATGCTTAGGACCTCTTGTGGTCCATTTATATAATCAGCCAAATAACCGTCAAAACCAAATTGACTGAGCTGATTTCTGTCAAATTCAGGTTTGGGTCTATTTATATTCCGTACCATTCTCAAGGGTGTGTTGCTATTCGTCTTTTCTGAAAATCTAGTTAAAAATTTGAAGTTTTCATTAGAAGTAACAGTGAAAGCAAACAAGGAATTATTATCAATTATTTTCTCCAATGCGGGTGCAAAATTTTTGTCAGGGACGTCACAACATATTATAGGAGCTTCAAAATATTTCTCTTTATATTCTGGTCTAGATCTTAATCTTTGATGAGCATTTAAGGATTCGTCACGAAGTCTGTAGCGATAGTCTCTCCCAGCGCTCCTTAAGACATCAAGTTTATCTCTACTTTGTAATCTATTTTCTTGACTTCTTATTCTATCGCTTAAATCTCTTAAATCAGAGTTAACATCATTTTTAGACATATTTTCTTCTTGTATCTTGTCTTCCCATTCTCTCAAACAACTTCTTTTCTCTAATAATTCAACACTCTTGCTTTTGAGGTCATTTTCATCAACAGCTTGTATTTTGGCTTGCTGTTCTAATAATGATGCAATTTCTTTCTTAATTTCTTCTAGCTCAGCTTCCTTCTGTTGAGATCTAGTCTTGTAAGAAATCAAATTTGCATTTAACTCGGAAATTTCAGATATTAGTTTATTTTGAGAACTTTTACTAGCATGTATTTCAAAAATTGTTTCCTTTACTAACTTTTGTCTACAAGCTAACTCAACTTGTTTCTCCTCTATTTGTTTTTCGATATGTTCAATATCTTTTTTTAAAGGATCAAAGTTTCTTTCGAATGATTGAAGTCTTTTCTTAGCTCCATCTCTCTGAAGTTTGAGATGTTTACTTTGTTGCTTTAAATCACTCCATTGCGCGAAAGGAATTAATAACCTAAATTTTGCAATTTCTCCTGATTTCTTTTCATATTCTTCCAATTTTCTTGCTTCTTCTTCCAATTTTGATCTTTCTTCATGTAGGAAAGTTAGTCTTTTTTGGAGTTCTTCAATTTTGAAACCCAATTCTTCACTTGCAACGTCCTTAGCAATTAAATCTTCATGCATTTGCAACAAGTGACCATCGCCGAGAGTTCTCTCGGTCTCTAGAAGTAGTTTTTCGGGAGATAATCCAGCAAATTCGGCTACTCTTTCCTGAGGTAAAAAATGACAAAGATTATCCAATTGAATATTGAATCTCTTTCTGATTTCTTTAACTACAGTTTCAGTACCTCTTCTACGATTTATAGTCCAGTTCGATTCTTTCGCTGTGAATTCACGTTTGATTATGATCGGTTCCTTTCCTTCCTCGTTCTCCAAAGTAATTTCAACTGCTGATTTTTCATGACCTGTTTTGATCATAGACTTCAAGTTTTTGCGCTTAATTAAATCAATTCGTCCAGCAAGTCCAATACATATTGAGGCAACTAGTGTACTTTTACCACTACCGTTAGGACCGATGAGCATATTCAATGTAGGAGATAAATTGAATTCAGCAAATGAATATGTTGTGAAATTCCACACTTTAATCTTTCTTATGAAACCCGCCTTGAAAGGAACATGTTCTCTTGTTTTCCTTCTTTTCGATAGTCGCTCCTGTACAGCATCGTTCATGGTGGATGTATGCTGGAATGATGAAAGTGGGGAGACGTGTGAAGCCTTATTGAACTTATCGGCTTGAAGATGATATATACATCAAAAAAACTGTGTGAAGAAAAACGCGATAGAAAGCAGTAAAAAGACGTTAACTATGTGGTTGCAAAGCTCATCACAGGAAACCAGAAACCAGTCCAACTATGACACACAAGTAGAGCTAAACACAAGTATTTTGAGCAGATACTTGAATCATTCAATAGCACAATGCCCTGACTTCAAGCTATTGGACTTGAGGCAGCTGTGTTCAGGAAGATCAGCAAAAGACTCTGATAAGACCCTGTCAATACGTGTGGATGGATGTGCTGACAATGTACCTCAAAACTTTTTGTTTACATTTTGTGGTCAAATTTTAATTTGTTATGAAAACAAACAATCAACATTCACCAACAAGTCCAATCCTACCACCGCAATGGTAAGTGCCGCTTTTACATCCTAGCGATGAGATCAATCTGCTCATGATACTGACCGTAATTTCCAGTCGCAAAATACTAAAACATACAGAGATGCATTTGCACTTTTTGACAAGAAAGGAACAGGAAAAATTCCAGTTGAACATTTAGGTGATTTGTTAAGATCAGTAGGCCAAAATCCAACTTTAGCAGAGATATCCGAATTAAAGAAGACAATCAAAGGTAATGAGTTTGATTTCGACACATACCAAGAAGTAATTAACAGACCAGATGGTTTTAAACCTTTAGGATTACCGGAGGATTATATCAAAGGTTTTCAAGTATTCGATAAAGACCACACAGGTTACATCGGTGTCGGTGAATTGAGATATATTTTAACTTCTATCGGTGAAAAGTTGTCAGACTCTGAAGTTGACGAGTTATTGAAAGGAGTAAATGTTACAAATGATGGTAATGTCGATTATGTTGAATTTGTTAAGTCTATCTTGGACCAATAAGCGAGTAAATGCTTACCTTTTCACAATTTTTATAGGGAAATAGAATATCGGAGACAATAGCATATAACATATGTTGTATAGCATGTTGTACAGATCATTATAAACTAATCTCTTACTTCAATTATTTTGATCTCATGTTTGATCTCCCCAGAGAAAAAAAAATTTTGCACCAAGCCAAACCAGACCACAAACAACACTCTATTCAATGTCAGAACCAATAACGGCAGTGGACATAACGAAAGTGGAAGATCTACAGAAGAATGAACGATTTCATTTGTTTCCACGAGACAGAATTGAAGCATTATCACTAACAGCTGGTTTAATGGGAGTCATGACCGGATTTTTCGATGGTATCAAATCGTCATCTATACGATATCTCACTGAAAACGCACATAGAATGCCTACGACAGTGGGCGGATGGTATTTCTATCATAAGAAAAAGAATTATGTTATGATTGTATCAGGAACTAAAGTGGCTATTAGACAAGGTTTCAAATTTGGAGCTGGAGTCGGAGGATTTTTTGGGTTGGAGAGTGCATTAGATAGAATTAGAGGAAATATTGATTTCATGGATACGGCAATAGCTGCACTGATTACATCTGGTTTTTATGCTGGATATAATAAACTAAGTGCCAGACAAACCAGAAAAATGATTATAAAGGGAACGGGATTGGGTTTATGCCTTGGATTGATTCAGGATTACTTAATACATTCAAGAAAAGGGCATGTTTGGTATATAGACAGATATAAACGATTGGTATAACAGTAATAAAGTTTATTCTTCATCCGACTCATCAAGATCGGGTACAGGATATTTCAATAATGCTGCAATACCAGTTAGTTGATTCAACTGTACACCAGATTCATGTAAACTAGAAAATATGTAAACTTTCGCACCAAGTTGCTTTGCTCTCTCTGTTAGATCAATATACTCTCTTCTTAATTCAATATCATCGTTTCTAAATAGTTCATCGGATACCATAAGATACCTTACTGCATCCATATCCAATGCCTTGGTTATCTCATCCAAACCATACCATGCTCTTCCATCATCTTCATTTAAAGCACGCTGAAATTTCAGCAATGCTTCCAGCTCCTCCAAAAATTTCGTGTCTGCTAATCTCTTTTTGGTTTGAGGATCATCCAAAACTTCTTCCAATCCTTGTAAATAACCAGTTGATGAATGAGCTATTAAGAACTTGTTCTTGTTTTTCAAAATGCTTGCAAAAACTTTACTTTCTTTACCTGAATTCTGAATATTCAAACATTCCTGCAAAAGCCTATCATATAATGTCTTGGCCATAAATCCTGGACTTGCTAATATAACAACTTTCAACTTTTCCATATCGAAATGTCTCACCATTGTCAGTATAATCATATTGAAAAAAGAATTCATAGCTTTGTCCAAATCTCGAGTCCCATACTCATTATTCTTTCTTGGAATTGATTTCTCAACTTTTGCCTGTAATACTGTCATTGAATCGGTGACATAACATATATGAGCAACACCTTCTTGGAATACAACAGCTCCGATATCAGCTTTATTATCAACTGAACATAAATCATCCAATAATTTCATATCATATTCATCCCAGCTTTCTTTCAATATAGTGATATCTTTGTTCAATTCGACTTCGGCAGTATGGTAACTATTTAAGGGAATAAATTCTTGTGCTGCTAATGATTTTCCGTTAATTCTCATAGTTTGATCTGATGCAATATAACCAATATCTTCCACTGATAGTTTTAATTTGACTAATATTTTCTCCATCTTGCTTTTACCCTTGCTTATTTGTGCTTGGTTTCCCTTTTTAACATTTCGATGAGTTAACAATTGAACTGTATCTCCCTTCTTTATTAGGTTAAACAAATACCACAAATCTTCTGAATCTTCGGGTATTAAGGTTACTGCAACATTTTTATCTTTCAATTTGACTTTACTCTTGACTTGCATTGTTTGGTTGAGTCTGGAAGGAATGGTTGGTTGATTGAAAAGTTAGCTTATTTTTTTTTCTTCTCAGCATGCTTTCTTGTAGCTACTTACATTAGTCGCTATGATAATCGAATACATCCGAAAAACCACCAATGTCGACAATATTGATAACTCAATTGATAAAATGTATGCAAATATTGTTAGCAAATATCACCGAAATTAGCTTGTTTCACAAAAACTGGAAAATGTTCAGTATATGATGATATTTACAGCGCGCTACCTGTCAACGAGATAAACAAAATCACCATAGAGAAGCATGTTCTTCAAGTTTTACTTCTATAGAGCTTTTCGAACGCGGGAAAACAAACTACTCCCTTCTTCCTTTGGAAGCTAAATTTACTTATTGATCATAATACGTATTGTACAGTATATACAGTTCCATTCTTTTTAAATCTTTATGGGCTTTTCCAACAAGTGGCCCATTCTTTCGATTTTTGTGCTCAAATAACCTTCTATTTCTTTACTCTTTATACCATCCTTCTTATTTCTCCAACTTAAAGGTATCATTGGAATTCTTTCCGAGACTTTGACTTGCTGGTATTTGCCTTCTACAGCAACAATCTTATCGGGATTGTTAGTTAATAATTTGATTTCAACAAGACCCAAATCCATCAAAATTGCAGTTGCTAATGAAAAGTTTCTGCCATCTGCTGGATGTCTAAGCATTAAATTTGCTTCAACTGTGTCGGCACCAAGATCTTGTAAATTGTAAGCTTTTAGTTTTTCTCCCAAACCAATACCTCTACCCTCTTGTCGTAAATATACAATACATCCATGTCCATGCTGGCCCATTATTTTTCCAGCTTCATCAAATTGTTCTCCACAGTCACATCTAGCACTCCATGCGGTTTCTCCCGTATAACATTCACTATGAATTCTGACCAAAGTGGGTTCAGTATATGTTAATTCATCAATTATCAAATTGCCGTAAGTGTCAAATTTCAAAGTATCTATACCGTCAGAATCGGCTATGGTTCTACCAGGGCTTAATTTTCCTATATATGCTCCCCTTGTCATTCTATCCTGTTGCGATTCGCCAGATCTATGTCTGAATAACGAACGCGATCTAACGTCTTCGCCGAAGACAATAGCCAAATGCTCTTTCTTGTCAACGTTATTCTCGTATAAGTGCAAAAAAATATCTGGACCTTGCGTGGTTGGGATACGAGCTCTCGCCAAACAGTTGACCTGAGGTAAAGTGTCTGGCAATCCTATGTTCTCGCGCATGTCTTGTGTGATTGTTGGGGGTGGCTGAGGAGAACTTGAATGGGTTGTAGCTGTTAAATTTGAGGAAGATGGTCTGGGGGTCACTAGCGGAATGCTGCGAACATCTTGGATATGGGCTGGGGCTGTGTCTGCGCTGCTTGTAGATTGGATATTAGATGGCTGCGGATGTTGTAAGGTGGACATTCTTATGTTGCTGTACTTGAGGACGGTAATGGGTGTAGTTGTTGTAGTCGTAGTTGATGAATTTATCATATGTTAGAAATAGTAAAAGTTATTTTCTGTGGACTAAATATTAAGAATCAAAGTGTCTGAGACTGGGGGACAGGCCCTTTTTAAATGCACAATAGTACCAATGGAAATCAGTACTTCGGTGAACAATAAAACAAACAAACAAATGAGGCGTTGAGTAAAGATGGTAATAATAGTTAGTAATAGCTCTCTTGGTTCCTTTTTTATGCAATGACTAGTTTATAAGGAATTGTTAAGCGCTCTCAGATTCGCTTTATAAGTATAGTTGATAAAGCTGTTGAAATGTGAACTTCGATCGGACATTCAACAAGGCATGGAAGTATTCATTGAGCATTATATGTGACAATATCTATTCATATAACCTCATGCTTGTTGACCCATTTGTCATCTGAAGTACGGGCAAAACTGTAAAACTACATGGTAGCTTTTACAGATTATTTAGTCTTAGTAAAGAAATTGTAATTTTTAGTAATGTGAGTATTCAACTAACTAAGCTACACCAACCTCCCCTAGCTCATTCGTGATCTTCTTGCTGTGTTGCGTTGAAGCGGCTTTGTTTGGATCGATCTTCGTGTGTCGTTTTACGATGCGGTCTATACTTAAATTCCAACTGAATCACACTGAATCTATTACTCTGTTTACTCCTCTATTAAGATACAGGCATAGCTTGTACAAACAGGCTTATTACGTTCTTCATAGTTCAAGCAAAAAGTACAGATTAGCCAATTATAACTGCTTGTAAAATATTAGATAAACTGCTGCGTCTACGAAATACATTGATTAACTTGTAAATAGTATTGATTATTTTTGATTTTGCAACAATTTTTCAATAAAATTCTACTGAACAGAAAGATTAGAGGATTTAAAACGCCAAATTAACCATATGCACATTCTTCTACAAAGTACTCTATCCTTCCTTATCTCAAACATTTTTAATCCATTCTAGCAAATCCTGTTCGTTAAATGATTCAACGTTTGGAACATATTTTCCACTGGGCAACTGGTGTTTCAAAACCAAAATACAAGGCAACTGGGATCCAACAACGTAATCCATCATCAACTCTTTCCCCCCTTGTGAATCAGCAAGGATATTAACAAGGTATACTGGATTTTTACCTGTATATATTGATTTATCACTTAAAATGTTAAATAAAGACTTGGTAACTTTATTCGTCTCCTTAGTGGCGAATGTGAAATTCAACAACAACGGAGGTTTGACACTCAAATATGGATATAGTTCTTGCTTTTCTGATACCCATGTATCAATTATTCTATTTTGAGTTGTAAACTGCGAATGGGGCGGTGGATAGATTAATTTTTGAGACTGAGCTGCATCTTTCCATGATTTAAACCAATTCGTTAATGAGAATTGCCTGTAATGCTTGTTTTTCTCAATTTGTCTTGTTAGATTTCTACTGAACATCTTTACTACTGGAAAAGAACTCGAATATGAATTTAATGTGAACTGAAGGTTGCTACAGCTTTTTTTCTCAGATTGCCTTTTTTTGAAATTTCTATGTACAAATTTATCTTAGTATTTACAAAGGTAATTAGCTTATTCATCCCATCCATCTTTCCATCTCTGTTTCCACAAGTCACAATTGAACTTTGGTTTACCCAATTTCTTGTTAACATCATTATGAGCATCACATAACCATTTACCAAATGCATCTTGATCTCTTGTTTTTGGTTCATTTGCATCAATATACTTTTTGAAATCATCGCCACAGTACCAACAAGGATAAAATCCAGCAAACAAGTTAAGGAATGACTTCATGTCCTTCTGTTGTTTTGTCGTTGGTGCTTCTGGGTATGTTGCAGCTATGGAATGTAATAATGTCCATGATGATTTACCCAATTGTGCTACATCTGGGGGATAGTCTTGAGCATACGCAGATTTCTTAGCTGGAGCTTCGGATGTGGTTATAGTCTCTTTTGTTGGTGACAGTGGCAACTTTTTTATGCCACTAGTTGCAAATTGGAAATCCATTAAGGTATTACATGTACGACAACTAAGCTGATGTTAGTATCGATCTATATGATCTTTAGCTGAAAATCGACATACGGTTTGCCATCTTTATTATAAACAATCTTACGGCCGGATATCCCAAATTCCTGTTTGGACCCTATGGTAGTTTCTGTCTTCTCTATGGTTTCTATTGACATCGAAGATGGTTGCCACTAGTGAATCAATCACTAATCCGTATTAGTAATTTTCTATCCCGGTGTTGTTTTTCGATTTGATGCGAAATTCTAAATGTTTGGATAGTACTACAACTTCTACACATTGTATCGATACTACAGACACACTCAAATAAACAGTAATGTTTGGTTGCTCTATTCTGTTTCTTCTTTCTGCTTCAATTCCTCGACTAATTCCTTCCTTCTCTCGAGAACAGTATCACACAACTCCCCAATTTCTTTTGTCTTTATTGCAGCCCTGGCAGAATAAAATTGACTTAATTCATGTTTCAATCCAAATTCTTGTTCGTATTCCCACGCAGATTGAATCATTTCATATTTATCGATATCTTTAACATATTTAGCTTCCAAGTTTCTTATTTCTTCATAATCTAGCCACAATTCAAGCATTTCATTTGCGAAGGTTTCATTATATGGTTTTATTAAATCACTTAGATATTGTATGGTAGACAATTCACGACGGTGTTTTTCGGATTTGGATATTCCGGCAAAAGGAGTTATGTCACCAACTAAACACTCAGCGATGTCATGAACAACGGCGATTTTGACACATTTATTGGAATCTACATTGGCTGGGACCATCATTGCTAATACTGACATTCGATACATATGATCAGCTATACTTTCAATACTCGGGCTGGGTATTCCATGATCTATCCATCCTGTTCTCTTTTGAAATTTCAACATTCTAATGATTTGTAAAAATGCAAGCATGTAATTAACTGGCTTTTGTGAGCTTAATAAATCCTTAATATGACGAGGGATAGAATCCTGTGGTTTCCAAGTGTTCTCGGATAAGTCTTTAATTGATGTCATTATATTTATTGTTTTATGATATGATCTGTGGTATAAAGACCCTTTTGTAAGTTTGATGGTTTTAATTCCTCTTCCCAACGATAAAAACATTTAACCGAAAGAAAGAAGCAAAGAAAGGGAGAGCTTTATTTTGATGACAGGAATTCCAGATGTTGATTTGGTAAATGGAACCAAAACGTAGAGGGAAGTTTAGAGATGCCATAACTTTTGTTATATACAGGAAACTTTATATAAATAATTTTCAACATTTGGAGGATTGCATCTTCGAACATCAATGGGTAAGAGGTAGCTGATTGAAACAATATCCCAAAAGAAACTATGATTTATTAAATATACAAAGTATTTTTATATTTTTATGAAACTTTCATTACGAAAATTATTAAGTTTAAGCAATTAATTCAACAACACCACCAACTGCTCTAATTTTTTCTTCAGCTAATTTGGAAACAAATCTAGCTTTGACGATAACTGGAACTTGTGGTAATCTACCTTTACCCAATACTTTACCGTAACCATGGGCTAAGGTATCAATTACTGGGGCAGCAGACGCAGATGATGATTGCAAGTATTCATCTTTCTTATCTGAGTCCACTAAGGTCCATAATTTGTCCAAGTTGATTTCTGGTCTCCAGAAGTGGTTTTGTTGTTTGTGGAAGTATCTCATACCAACTTTACCAAAATAACCTGGATGGTATTTATCTAAATTGGTTCTGTGATGATGAGCACCACCAGCTTTACCTCTACCACCGGGATGTTTTCTGTGTTTACCAACTCTACCCTTACCGGCTATAAATAAATGTTAGTATTATGTATTCATTATTAATTACTTGAGACTAGACAGGAGATTCTTCATGAATGTATAAAAGTTCAATGTGTTTCTTAGTTTGTTAACCTAAGCGTATGGTGTATTTGTCGTGGATTTCGTTGATAGGTCTCATTGTGGCATTCGTGTATGATCTAAATGGTACTCCTTCATTACGATGTTCTTGTTTAAAACTTTTCACTTCAAAATACTCAATGTGCAATTCTTTTCAATGGTTTCTCCTCTTCAAATCTCTAATCTCTTATTCTGTTGATAATATGCAAGTACGTACCAGAAACGTTTCCTCTGTGTTTTCTGGTTTTAGTTAATCTAGTAGGCATTTTTGGATATAACTAGGTTAGATAGATAGATAAGTTAGGATCAAGAAGTGAAAAGAGAGAAATTTTTCTGACTCTATAATAAATTTGTTAGTGAGAATTGGTACTAGCTTACAGCGAATACTACATAGTAAACGTTGTTAGTGTAAAGATTTATCTATTGCAACATATGCAGTACCTATATAGAGCCGATGTGACAAAATCACACTACCTTTGTCAATTTTGTCTCACACTCAAAATAGGGTTATAAGCCTGAATCTAATTTACATCACGCGATCCGTGGCTCCCATACTTCTTCGTATGAGTGCTTACCTTTAGTTTCAGGTATCCATCTCTTAATAAACCAAATACTGAAAATACACATTATTGTGAATATGAAGTATACTGATCCACCCATTGAATGTAACAATACCGGGAATGAATAACCTACGATAAATGTAGCAATCCAGTTTAAACTTGTACCCCAACTTTGAGCAGATGCTTTAGCAATTGGTTGAGTTACTTCACCTACTAGTAAAAAGGGGATCGGCCCTAACCCAATTGCAAAAAATGTAATATATGTGAAAGTGCCAATTATTGACAATATTGAATTTGTCCAAATAATTCCTGAGCCCATTAAAACTGTAGAGATACCCAAAAATAAAACTGAGG
The DNA here is from genome assembly GCA_030565165.1 of Nematodospora valgi. Lineage (NCBI taxonomy): Eukaryota > Fungi > Ascomycota > Pichiomycetes > Serinales > Debaryomycetaceae > Nematodospora > Nematodospora valgi. Next base: position 153,846 of record JAJMBF010000023.1, read on the forward strand.
TTAACAATAATGGTTTTCTACCTAGTTTATCCACTACCGTAGCTGAGACAAACGTTACAACCACATTGACTAATGATATTAAACAATTGATTATAATTGAATGATTTGGAAAAATGGAAACTAACACAGATACACCGTAAAATATGATTGAGTTGATACCATCAAATTGTTGTAAAACTAATATACCAGTTGATGTAATTCTTGAATTCTTATATTCTGGCGATGTGATATATTCTTTAACAGTAACTGTTCGTTTCTGTGTTAATGTTTCACCTTCCTCTAACAACGAATTACTTTCAGGAGAATTATCTCTATTACCCCAACTATTCACTTCATCAGTAGCTAATGAATAACTACCACCTCTAAGTTTATGCAATACAGTGAATGCTTGGGTGCTATTGCCTTGACTGTTTAGCCATACGGGTGATTCATGGAGATAAGTTAACAAAAAAACAATGTTAACCAATGCAACAGATGCAGCAGTGAATAATAGCCATCTCCATTCATTATCGTTTGACCATTTCAATGACAATAATTGAGTTATCAAAATTCCAATATTTATACTAACTTGATTCATTGAACCTAATAATCCTTTTGTGTGCGTGGGGCTAACTTCGTTGATATATAATGAAGTGATCACCAATGCTGAACCAGCTGCAATCCCACAAATAAATCTTCCAACTAATAAACTGCCGAAATTATTACTCATCCCATTGATGATACTTCCAATAACATACAAGGTGCAATGCATCAAGCCCGTCTTTTTCCTTCCATATTTATCAGCTAAATTACCAACTATGAATGATCCGAATAATCCACCAATAGAGAAGATCGAAGTGGCCAATCCAATTTGTTCTGGAGTCATGGGAATACATTGTTTGAATCCATTTCTTCCGAAAAATGAGTCCGCGTATGGTACTTGACCAGGTTGTGATCTTTTACATGATATCACCAATTCAGGAGAATTCAATTCTGCCATATGGTAACCAAATTGAAGTGATCCCAAACATATTATGGACACTGATGTGATAAGATTGGTAGTTAATCCACCTTGTTGAGATGTAGCCATGTGTTTAATTGATATGATGGGTTTAGCTAGTGGAGTCAGTTTATCTTTTGATGTTTTCTTTAGCAATTGACTGGACCACAAAAAGTGAGAGGAAATCGGGGGTAGAAAATATTCCAGCAACAAAGCAGAATACTATTCTCAGAAAACACGGTTTGTTTATCAACGACTAACTGTGTGAATATATGGATACGGTGTGAAGCTATATGCCAGAAAATTGAACCTAGAGATGTGTTCTGTTCTTAATGGATTTAGAAATCAACAATTTTAAGGGGTATTCAAAATGAATATATATTACATTTATACTACAATATATCAAACGATAGGTAGGAAATTACCAACAATCATCATTGGTATGCCGAAAACATCCCTTTTTAAAGTCCACATACATCCTGTTCTAATTTTTACATCAGTTGGTGTTAGTAAAGTACATTCAGTCATAGTAGCTCCTAAGAAATCTCCAAATGCAATACGAGAAAACACTTGAAAATAATCCAATACTGATTTATCGTCTAGTAGTTCAACAATGAATTTTCTCCTTTCTTTTCCAACTAATTCTTCCTTGGTCCATCCCGTTAATATACAGAATTCATTACCTACGTAGGCAATTTCTCCTGTTCTTCTCCATACAATTGTCGGTGTCCCGCTTACTTTGACGAAATTATCATAGGTAAGCAATGTACGTTGGAAACATTGTTCCATAAATATTAAGTCGTGCTCTTTCAAGGAGTTTGTACAGGCAATAAATGACGGTCTATAAGCAGCCATTGATTCCGCCATTTTTACCAACATTGTCTTAGGAAATCTTTTTCTCAAATATGCAATTAATGAATGGTATCCCGGCGTATATGAAAATGGTTTATTTACTCTCGCATAAATTTCTTCAGGTTCTTTGAATAGAGCATCCTCTTTACTGTTTCCATTGTTATCTTCCGGCAGTATTCCGATTGTAAACGACAATGCCAGCTTTGAATTGCGTTCATGATATACAGCTGGATCGTTATTTTTCATGTCATCTATAGCTGTAATAACATCAGGAAAGGATGAGATATGATCTGTGCCTGTCTTCCCTATGAAATACTGATTTATAGACTCATCACATTTTGGGTATCTTGAATCATCGTATATGGAGGCTTTGGTTGGATTCAAGGGTGAGGGGGTACCATTATGATGATTATTCTGATTAGAATAAGGTGATTCTACTTTCACTTTTGATAAATGATCTGATGAAGTTATTCGTGGAAGTGATACACTAACTCCGTTATTCGATAAATTATGTGGTGATAAACCTGGTGAAAAGTTATGGGAGTTGGGAGTTCCTTCATTTGATGTTGTATGATGACCAAAGGTGTCTTGAAGTATATTTGATAATGTCGAATATTCTAAATCTGCAGCTGTTGAAAGAAAATTCGTTCTCTTCTTATATGACGAAATTGCCGAATTATTATTGCCTCTCTGTTGTTGACTATATAGATCTTGAAAATAATAATCCGGTACTGTTTGTATTAATTCAGGAGCTGTTGCACTATGTTGAAACAACGTTGCTTGATGAGTGGTATGACTTGGGGTACCTATTTGTGGAATAGCCTCTGATAATTGATTTTGCAGTGGTATATGTGATTGTTGGGGTGAATGAAGTGGTTTTTGTTTTTGTTGTTTTTGTTGTTGTTGTTGTTGTTGTTGTTGTTGTTGCTGCTGTAGTGATTCAACCACTGTTTGTGATGCAGGAGAATCGGATGTACTTTTAACATTTTTGATTGGGGTTAAAGAAGAATTGGGCACATCCTCAAGATACTTCTTTCTCTTTCTGGGTGCATCCTCACAAGTTTTATCCAATCCTCTTTGAATACACCGTTGACATGGTCTTCCAGAATCACAAGTCATATGGGCTTTATGACAATGATTACACGCTCGAGAAGTTTTCTTTCTCTTCTATAAATAAGTTAGTATACAACTAATAAATATCGGGCAGGAGGAGTTAAGAACATACCAGTTTAGTGGTTGAATTATGTGAAAAAATACTATCATTTTTATCATGAATAGCGGTGTTGTTATCGATAAGAGCACTATTCAGCTCTTGTAGGTTAGCCATTATTTCTATACATTCGTTTGATAAACCTTACCTGTTTTTGTCATAAACAGTTTATATTTTGTTGATGTATTTTCTGTCAGCAGCTGTGAGAAACAAAGCCACTTGAAATCTTGGCGCTTGGATTCGAATTAAGTAAATACGGAGCTACCATGCTACACAGGTGGCCATGCCTGGACAACCGTTACAATCAAGTAAACTGACAACTCCCATTTTCATTCAGTTTAGAATAGCATGTTTGCAATTGCAACATGTCGCTCACTAATGGCCAATAAAAAAATTAAGTTGAACCTATATGCGCTTATGCTCTAATAAATTACGTCAAGCAATCCGTATGGAGCTGTTGGTCATAGAGCTAATCCCAATATGCTTAGCCTTAATCAAAATAGTTTTTAAGTTAAAAGTCTCTTATCTCTTTTCAGTATTTTCCTTACAATTTGTTAAAATATTTGGGAATTATACAACTGTTTGGTCCAAAAGTAAAAAAAGCCATCATCATTTTTGATGAAGCACACACTCCAAGCAGAAACTACCATGGAGAGGGTTCTCTAGGGGTTTATAGTTTGGAATAGATGGAATCAGTTCACATATTTGATTGCAAAATCACAAAGATTACTCGGTCGTGTGTGAATTAAGACAAACAGGGTTCTTGAAAATTTTTAGTTTTTCTATTAATTAGTAGTAACATTCGGACACATCGATACATCTTCCACCACACCGTCAAAACCACATTTGCCACCCAACAATGTCAGATTTCCTTTCAAAATTTGAAAAAATCTCATTAGCTGATATTTCAAAGGTCTCGGAATCAAATTTCCCGGAATTATCCAATGAACAAAAAGCATTAGCTTCACAGTTTGGAACATTATCAACTAGATTAAATGAACAAGATTCGTTGAGTCAATTGAATGATTCATTGAGATCCAAGACTTTCATTGTTGGAAATATTCCAAGTGCAGCTGATTTACAAATTTTTGAGAATGTTTACCCTTTGGCTTCAAAATGGATAAACAGAGAAGACATTGCGAAATACAGACATGTACTTAGATGGGTTGATTTAGTTCAAAATACATTGGTTCAAGTAGATGAGCCAATTAAGATTGATTATGATATTGAAATTCCTAGAGAGGTTAAAGAAAAGAAGAAGCCAGCCAAAGATGGTGAAAAACAAGCAGATAAACCCAGTGATAAGAAACAAAGAACGCCTGAATCAGCAGGTGTACAGGGACAAAGAAAAGAATTAACTGAAGAAGAAAAGAAAGCAAGAGCTGAAGCAAAAGAAGCCAAAAAGGCAGCCAAAGCTAAAGCAAATGCCGAAAAAAATCAACAACAACAAGAGGCAACATCAGCTCCACCAAACCCATCAATGATTGATTTTAGAGTTGGTTTCATTGAAAAGGCTGAAAAACATCCAAATGCAGACTCATTATATATGTCCACAATTCAAATGGGAGATGAAGAGGGCCCAAGAATCGTATGTTCAGGTTTAGTCAAATATATTCCACTTGAAGAAATGCAAAAAAGATTCGTGGTCGTTATTGCAAACTTGAAACCAGTTACAATGAGAGGCGTAAAATCGTGTGCGATGGTCTTGTGTGCCTCAAATCGAGAAAAAGTTGAGTTTGTTAATCCACCTGAAGGTTCAAAACCGGGAGACAAGATTTTTTTCGAAGGCTTTAATGGTACCCCAGAAAAGCAGTTAAATCCAAAGAAGAAAATCTGGGAGACTGTCCAACCATGTTTCTCAACTAATGAAAATTTCGAAGTTACTTTCACTGAAAAAGGAAAGGAACCAAAAAGATTGGTCAATGAAAAGGGCGAATTATGTAAAAACACATCAATAGTTAACTCTGAAGTGAAATAAACATGTTCTTAGTAGAATTAAACACATACTTGTTAGAATCTAAAAGATCAGAAATTAGCTGATTTACGAAACGCAATCAAACAGCCTCTATGCTGTTACAATGCAAGTCGTTGTCTTCTGTGCATGGAACAAAAATTGTAAGGTAGTGCAACAATTGCCCAAGTACAACAAGTTACGATCAAGTTGCAAACTCTTCTTCAGTGCCAAAGAGATGAGATAAACGAATACAGCTTCGTTTCCTCTCTACAAGTAATGTTCACCAACCAAGCGCGAAAGAAGTAGTCATGCTTCAAGACATATTGGACGTGCAATTAAAACGGAGAATAGTAGGCTCAAACGTACGAGTCTATTTATAACATCAGTACAGGAATTAGTCTAGCGGGTTAGACCTAAAACGCTAGAAGAACACTTGACCAGCTACCGTGCAATTGATTTAGCAAGTGACACTCACTGACATAAAGTGCACAATCAAGTTCAGTGGTTCAAGTTGGAGACTTCTTCATAGATTTCACTCACAATAAAACCACGTACAGCTGAGAGTTTCCTGAATGGCGTTTAGGGAAAATCTTGCCTTATGAGACGACAAGAATACCCCAATGGTGGTTCAATTGAAAATGTATTACTCCCCACAAAGAATTGTCTTGTCTTTTCGTAATTCGCACCACAGCAAAAAACCTACAGAGACAGCAAAAAATGGTAAATTAAAATCAAAACCAGTCAAGCTATCAATTACAACTACAATCTGAAGCTTGATCATTCCATATATCTTAGATTTAAACCATCAGCACACTAATTAAAGTACAGCACTATAATAGAACAACTAGGTAGGCAAACAATGGTTAAACGGGAATTTACATTGAGTGAGCAAATATCACCTTTTACCATTAGCTCTAATTCTCCTACAACCACCGGAACTCCTACTACTACCATAGCAAAGAAGTCCACAGAGCCCAAGAGAAGGAGAGTTACCAGAGCCTGTGATACATGTAGATCCAAAAAGGTGAAATGTGATGGTAAACAACCTTGTATTCATTGCACTGTTTACTCATTCAAATGTACATACGATGAACCAAATATTAGAAATAAAAAAAATACAGGAATACCCAAGCCATCACAACCTAGTGTTGCTGTATTACAGGCGGCAGCAGCTGCCAACAATAATTGCAACAGTGATAACGACCGAAACTTAAGTTTAAGCTCAACAGATTTGTATCCAACTAGTAGTTTGATAATATCTCAACAAATTATAAATATGTTGCTACCCAAATTACAATTGAATTTGTTTGATCACAATTTGAAATTTGACGTATCTAAATTCCAAAAGATATACCAGTATGTCGATCAAAAATCTGCAACTTTTTCACTGCATCTCAACGAAATGTCGGAATTGATGCAAGATCCAGAAGTTGTATTACCTCCAGTACGTCAGTGTTCAGTTGGATCGACTTTTGAAGATCAAGCTAGTACGCAATCGCCGAGAGAGATCAAATTATATTTACCAAGTAAGGATGTAGTATTACAATTGATTTATACTACATGGAACAAAGCTTGTGTATTGTTTAGATTTTATCATCGTCCCTCATTGTTGGAAGAAGTTGATTTGTTGTATTCGTTGGATCCTTCAAGTTATGGTGATCGACAACAGAAGTTTTTACCATTCCTTTATTCTATATTGGCATGTGGTTCATTATTTAGTAAAACTCCATATACCGATTCATCACTAAATGAAAATTTGGAAGACGACGGTTTCAAGTATTTTCTTGAGGCAAGGAAACTAATTGATATAAGTAATGTTGGTGATATAAATTCTATTCAAACCATAGTGATGATGATTATGTATTTACAATGTTCTGCAAGATTGTCTACATGTTATTCATATATTGGAATTGCATTGAGGAGTGCATTGAAAGAAGGATTGCATAGAAATTTATCAATATTCCAAAACTCAAAAAGAAAATTAGATCCAATTGAGATTGACACTCGAAAGAGATTGTTTTACACTATTTACAAAATGGACATATACATAAACTCGTTGTTGGGATTACCCAGATCCATTAATGAAGATGAATTTGATCAAGAACTCCCAGCAGAATTGGATGATGAAAATATAACGAGAACTGAATACTTATATGACAAGCAGGATGGTAGATTGAGTTCATCAGCTTGCGCAAACCAGCATACTAAACTAATGTTAATACTATCTCACATTATCAAAAAATTATACCCTGTTAAAGTAAACACTTCAAATGATGAGCTCCATTCATCTTCAAATTCATATACACCGGACAGAATTCATACAAAAGTGTCTGAACTAGAATTAGAAATGAAAACTTGGCTAGATAATTTACCGCCAGAGTTGAAACCAATAGATCCGAATAACAGTGAAATGGTTTTGGTTTCAGATAAGTTTCAATTGGCAAATAATTATCTTCATTTAGCATTTTTGAATTGTCAAATTATGTTATATCGTCCATTTATTCACTTCATAAGTGATAGTATGGATGGTACATCATCTGATCCTCGTTCATTAATCAGAGGAAGGAACTGTATAAAAGTTGCCCGCATGGTTGTTAAATTAGCTAATAAAATGATTGATCAAAAATTGTTAATTGGCACTTATTGGTTCTCAATGTATACTATATTTTTCAGTATTGCGTGTTTGATTTATTATTTTCATTTTGCAAATTATAATAACGACGGTCAAGGTGTTAATTACGCGGGGGTATTATTTGATGATGATTTGAATATTGATATGATTAAAAAGGATATTGAAATTGGGAGAAAAGTCTTGAATTATTTGAAAAATTCATCGAATAGTTCTTTGAGAATTTATAACATCTTGAATACCTTGTTTGAACAATTAAACAGAAGAACTGCTTCTCGATCAATTAAGAAAACTTCGAATCCAGCAACAACAACAACAACTGCATACGGCCAAAACATTAATGCAAACACACCTAACCTTTTGCAAAATAAGAATGTTCAAAATACATACAAGACTTTCAATAATATGAATCAATATGGTAGGAAGGAAGAACTTGAAGAATTATTTGATGCTACCAATATAGCACAATTTCAATCGAGCTCGGAGATACCCAATAACATAGCAAGTATCAAAGACCTATCTACAATAAAAGAAGAACTAAATGAGGAAATTGGCGAAGTTACAGGTGGGGATTTAACTTCTGATTATATGCCAGGGGTATTCGATAAATTAGATGCACAAATATTTGGTAAAATTCTACCTCCTTATATGTTGGAGAAAAATGAAAATCTCGGTATCAACAATAATAACAGTACAGTCAATGCTAGCAATAAGAGTAGTACTAATAACAACATCAGCGGGACAAATGCTGACACCAGTATAGGATTTAACGATGACGGTTTAAGTCTTGATGATCTTTTCGGGTCACTATATAGCAATGGCGATAAAAGCGACAATCCATTAGATTACCTAGACCTGTTTTAAACCACCCCTAAACTATTTATTTATTGTGTATAACTTGAATGGAATTTCAGAAAGTACAATCATCAATTTGCAACTCAACTCAACTCGCACGAGCTACCAAGCTCCGGAATAAATAACAATAATAAGTTCCAAGGCTGTTTTTGGAATGTGCATACCATGTAGGAAAGTCCCATAATGCATTCACTGCTCAATGACTTTCACGAGTACTTTGTTCCAACATATGTGCATCTCGTTGTCTCTGAATGGCTTCTTTCTGCAACAACGAGGCCGAAATCTTCAAAAATGCACACCAGATCTCTTCAGATAACACAAAGGAGCAGTTCTTAGGTTCCACTTTTATTTTTTATCTCCGATATCGAAAATTATCTCAAAACTGAATTGTGACTGAAGAGCTTTAAATCACGCATCATTGCGGCCGTAAACATTATAAATAACTCTCGGATCTGACGCCTAGGCATGAATTTTGGCATGACACAGTATTGGTTATAACCGTAGTAACGTCTCTTGATTATGTTTAGATGATTTTTTTAATTCCGACTCATACCAATAGTTCAACCGTGGTTGCTAGTAGAATATACACGAATGTGATAATTTATGGGCAACAAACCAGTTAGGCTCCGGATTAACTCCACCAGTATTTTTCTTCATCTTTGTTGTTATTTTCTTTTCTTTAAGCAATGTTTGGCAGATTGGCAAGAGGGAGATTGGTATCTTCAATGGGATGCACAACACCTTCAGTGAGATCGTACTCGATTACTCACCCGAAGAAACATGGAGTTTTTAGAAAAATAGTGAAGTTTACATTAGGTACATCTGTGCTTGGTATTACTGGACTTATTGGAACGATTTCGTACAAAATCTACCAGGAACGTTATCCAGTTGATCAAGAGCCCCAAACATCGACTTTCCCAACAGGTGAAAAGAGAAAGACTTTGCTTATATTAGGATCAGGATGGGGTGCGATCCCATTATTGAAAAGCTTGGATACTACTTTGTATAATGTCATAGTAGTATCACCCAGAAATTACTTCTTGTTCACACCATTGTTGCCGAGTGTACCTACTGGTACCGTTGACATGAGATCTATCATTGAGCCAGTTAGATCTATAACGAGAAGATGTAAGGGAGAGGTCATTTATTACGAAGCTGAAGCAGTTAATATTGATCCTGAAACCAATACATTATACATTCAACAATCTACGACAGCACATTCTGGACACTCTGGCGATAGTTCGAGTTCAAATTTCAAAATTTCCGAAGATCATAGCATGGATCAGATCAATGCCACTTTACATTATGATTATTTGGTAGTAGGAATTGGAGCACAACCTTCAACATTTGGATTACCTGGGGTTGCAGAACATTCAACCTTCGTAAAAGAAGTAAGTGATTCAGTTAGAATTAAAAAGAAATTGATTGATTTGATGGAAACAGCTAATTTATTACCTAAAGACGACCCAGACCGTAGACGTTTACTACATGTTATTGTATGTGGTGGTGGCCCAACTGGAGTTGAAGCAGCCGGTGAATTACAAGATTATATTGATCAAGATTTGAAGAAATGGATGCCCGAAGTTGCAGAGGACTTGAAAGTTACGTTGGTTGAAAGTCAACCTGTTGTTTTGCATACTTTCAATCCAAAGTTGGTTGAATACACTAATCATGTTTTCAAAGATACAAACATTCAACTTGTTACAAATACTCGTATTACTCAAGTTGACGATTGCTATGTCACTGCTTTCCACAAAGATACCAAAAAGACAGAAGTTTACCCATACGGTATGTTAATCTGGGCTACTGGTAATGAAACTCGTGATTTCACACATATTTTGATGGATAAAATTGATGCACAAAAGAAAGCAAAACGTGGATTATTAGTGAATAAACAATTAAAAGTAAATGGTACTGATAATATTTACGCTTTGGGAGATTGCACATTCACAAAGTATCCACCAACCGCACAAGTTGCTTTTCAACAGGGTCAATTTTTAGCTGAGTATTTTGAAAAATTACAAAAAGTGGAATCTTTGAAATATAGAATCCAGAATGAACTGAACCCTTCAGAGTTTTTACTAAATCGTTTATCAAAGATGGAACAGAATATTCCGCACTTCATATATAATTACCAGGGAGCATTAGCTTATATCGGATCTGAAAGGGCTGTTGCTGACTTAGCATGGGGCTCTTGGTCAAACGTTTCAACTGGTGGGAGCTTCACTTTCTTGTTTTGGAGATCTGCCTATATTTACATGTGCCTTTCTGCGAAAAACCAAGTGTTGGTTTGTTTAGATTGGGTGAAGGTGTATTTATTCGGTAGAGATTGTTCGAGAGAATAATCCAGACGTTTTACTTCAAGTATGTGTCTTTTATAGAAGTAGACTTATTTTCTATCGACGACAGATTCGAACTAATGTTGTTTAACTTGATCCAACCTCCGTGTTTATCACAAACTAGAAATAGGATAATTCTCGATACCAAAAGCGGAATCTATATCAGCTTTCAAAAAAGTTAAGTAGAAGTGTATATTTATTATAGTCATGCAAACGTAGAAACAATGTCCAACAAACAACACGATTTCATTCATGTGGTATCTTTGAAATTCTAAATGGTCGCACTGTCGTTAAAGCTGAGTTTCAATAGGCTTTATCATAAAGCTCAAATTAATCTGTAGCACAAGGATGTGGTATTGTTTCCGCGCAACTTTGCAGGCTGCACACACTCTAGAATACCCCGATTTTGTGTGGTTGTACCTTCAAAGAAGAAGAAGTACTCTGCGGAGTATCACAAAAGGGATGTCAGTACAGCGTCCGTCGAGACAGCACAAGAACACTGTTCTACAGATTGTTTATCTAATCTTTTTAGCTCGTACCGGACACTCTTTCTTTCATTTATTCGCGAATGAGGTTTGACATGACTGAAATGTCACTGAATGGTTCAATTGTTGCGCCAAGTTTACGTATAAGCTTATTCAAGATATGGAGAGGTGCAAAACTACAAATTGAATGATAAGTGACACATTAACGTAGTAGCTATATGGAGATATCTACGAGGTGAAATGTTTTGATTACTAGTGGGTCTGTCACTCTACTAATTCGAATAGGTTCAGAAATTTACTCTAGACTATTGTTGCGCTGTAGACTTAGTCGGTTGATGAAGTTTAGGTTGAGTTGTGGCGGACATGACTAGATACCGCTGAAATATTCCATGTCTCTCATTAGATAAATTTCTTTAAGCCACGTTTCAAAGAGCAGGCCGTCTGCTAATATGTTTTGATAGCTTTTCATTGATGCTTCACGATCAAGAGAACTCTACTTCATCATTTGAAGTTATCACCTACCCAGACGTTTTTTGAGTTTGAAGAGTGTAAAAAACAACCCAAAATCTCCATTGATTTCACACCTGTTTTCCTCTACATATCCCATTCCAATGTTTTTTCACTACATTACTATGGCAAATCAAAGTATCTTCCATATAGAATTATACAGAGATGGCAACGCTGATTGTGAAAAAATGGTTTACTACACTACAAACTCGAAAGGCAAATCTCACACAAATATCCGAGGTTGTGATATTTGTGAAGATAGTGCTGGTGGGGTCAAATGGATGTATTTTAAAGGAGATAATTTGAAGTCCGAAGAAGATTCAATAAAAGATCTATAGAATGAGAAGGACTTGGCCAGTATAGATGAATAGGTTATTTTATATATCTAGATATATAATCTAGATTTTTTAGTGCGTTAAAATTCTGAACCAAAAAAACCCATCTCATCAACATCTCAATCAGTACAAATGAGTGATAGAAGAAGAATAACAGGGCCATCGAATATAATAACACCCAACATACCGCAGCCAAAAGAAACTCTAACATCATCCACATCAATTCCATCATTTTTTCTCAAGCGTTCCATAATAGAGAATGCAAATGGCTCATCATATCTCGAAGTCAATAATACGTTAATCGAAGTATCGATTTTCGGACCAAGACCAATCCGTGGTTCATTCGTTGATAGGGCTTCTGTTTCTGTTGAGTGCAAGTTTTTACCGCACATTATTCAGCCAATGAGCGAGGCCAACGAGGGCAGAGCAGGAATGAGCAATGTTGAACACAGAATGAGTTCATATTTGGAGAGTTGTGTGTTGCCATGTCTTTTATTGGAGAAATATCCAAAATCAACTATAGATATTCAGGTGTCGATTATAAGTATCGATAAAAACGTGGCGGGCAAACTGTGGTTGTTGTGGTTAATGAATTGGATTGTATGTTGTTGTAGTGTCGCGCTAGTAGACTCCGGAATCGAAATAAGAGATGTTATAACCAGTGGTCAAATTAAATTAAGTAAAAATGGGCAGATATTGATCGGTGGCGGCGAGGAAGATGGAATTGATGCGTTAGTTAGTTTCATGAACCTCAAAAATGACGAAATCGTGGGAATATGGCTCGAAGGTAGCGATGTTGATTTGTCTGAGCTGCAAATGGAACTCTTGATTGATGAATGTAGTAAAATGTCCAAGATAATTCGTGCAAACATAAATTCGTTTTTGATAAGTTCATTTTAAGAACATATATATATTATATTACGTCTATAAATAGAATATTTACACATTTTTCTTTTCAGATATATTGAATGATAACTCTTTCAATACGGTATTAATATTGATTAATTTTTGAGCAACATCAAGTATTGACAAATCATCATGATTCAAAAAAATCTTTGAACTTATTTGAACTTTAGTAGATGATGATATAATTGAGCTTAATAAATGATACACATCCAAAACGTTATCAGATTGATTCGCTGCCGTCGAAATTGAAGTATTAATTGAATCAATATCTAATAACTTATCAAATATATCTTTCTTCAATTCTGTTGCAAAATCAGTTAATTCTTCATTAGTGGTAGGAACTTTCAATTCGATGCATCTGATTTCAAATGGTTCTGAAATATATGCAACATCATGCTTACCATCTAAATGATATCTAAATTCATAAACACCTTCTTCCCAGAAAAGCTTTTCGTTCTCAAATTTGAATGATCCTGTGGGTTCGCTAGTCCAGGCCCATCTACCTGCTGAAGAAAGTAATGTCTTGTTACGAGAATAAGAAGTCTGATAAATCTTATATAAACCAATCCAATCACGCTTGGAGTAAGTTGCAATAGGTGCTTGCCATGTAACTTCAATTGGAGACCCAATTGTAGTATATTTGTGTACATTTTCAGTAGATTCGGTTAATCCTCCAATAATTAATCTGTAATTTGAATTTGCAAAAGATAAATTCTGTGATATTTCAATCAATTTTTGCTGTGACAATTTAGTGCTTGAATTACGCAATTCCTTGATGAAGTTATCTAATGAATCACCTAAAGATGTTGTATTAGTTCTTCTTCTTGAAGGTTCATCATTACTAATTCTTCTTTGAATCAAATCAGGAATTAAATGTTTCTTGAAAGTCTTAGTGACACCAGAATCTTGATTAACTTCGTTTTCGCCATAAATTCTAATCATATGCCATTTTTCAATGAAATTAATACGAATAAAGTTATTTGTGACCCATAATATACAACAAACCAAATTTTCCATTGTCGGATAGATTATAAACACTCCCATAACTCCACAAACGCCAAAGATTTGTTCAGGATTATTCAAATAACGGTAAACGCCAGCTTTAGTTAAATGTTTCATTGAACTTTGTGATCTTGGAATAAAGAAATCTCCATAGAACCAACCGAAGTATCCAATCAGATCAACTATAGATGTATTAATCCAAGTTTGAGTGAAAATTAACAAAAATCCAACAAATATTCTCAAGTAGAACCAATCTTTAAAAATTAAATCTAATGAATCACCTTGGAAATAATTTGCTAAATTCAAACCAAACAATGCAGAATATGTCAAGTTGATCAAAGAGTTATACATGATCGCCCAATTATTCAACGATTTTTCAACCGGAATATCGTTTGAAAGACACCATTTCGTGAAAAGTTTAGAATAGCTTTGCAAAACTAATAAGGTATTAATTGAAATTGATTCAAATAATTTCATAGCAACAGTCAATGCAAATAACATACCAATCGATTTTGAAACAAGAGGTATTATCACAGCGTATGTCACAGTTAGTACCAAATTAACAACATCATTTGCTCTCATCAAATTAAAATTAGCTAAACCAACCAAAGGTTTCAAATTATCGAAATTTTTCAAATCTTTTAATTTCAATATCTTAATTAAATTAATTTCATTCTTTGATGGACCATATATTTTGTCAATATGAGGATTTTCAATGTAATGCAAAAAAATCATTTGTAAGAAATGACCAAATATGGCTATAGCTAATACAGTATACGACTTGGCGATTAATGCAAACCCATAATAGCCAACATAACCAACTGAATACATTGGATGAGGAACCATTTCAAACACACCATCAAAGATTAACTCTTCATTATTAATTTGACGGAAGAAGAAATCTCCCCAATACCATGCATAGTCTTTAATTGTGTTATGTGCGTTAACTTTAACCCAAAGATTAAACAAGATTAACGCTGAACCACCAATGATTCTTCCATAAATTAACCAGCTTGATTGACTGTGAATAAACTGATAATTGTCATTAATCGCACAAGTGTAAACAACACAACAAAATGTGATAAAGTCCAGCATCAAAATCAAATCTACAAATTTTCTAAAAATCAACCAGGTGTTAAACTCAATTGGTAATGAATTTACATCGTAATCAGTGCCTCTCTGGCTCTTGACCTCACTTTGAACAAATTTTGACAAAAATGAAGTTGAGCTTTGATCAAACAATTTATAATTTTTGGACCACTGAACCAATCTATTATACTTTGACTGATTCTCCAACAACCAACCAATACCAAAATTATAAGACAACCTCCAGAATATATACATACCAACCAACACATAAATCCTTATTTGATTGACCGGAATTAAAAAGACTGCCAAATTGGAAATCAAACAAACCAATATAATTAACTCAAAATTCGATTTATGCACCATTGGATCAAATAAGGTTTTCACCATATCTTGAGTTTCCGGGACAATAAAAGTTTCGCCGGAAAAAGTGATACCTTTGGGACCTTTAATTAGATTAGCCGAGTCATCTCTAGTTGGAGAAGGGGTAATGGTTTCCATAACTTGGTGAAATGAATTGGAATTTAACTCAGTTAATGTCATTTAGGTGTATGCTAAACTGATCTCTCCAAATTTTTTATTCTCTATGTACAGCCAAAAAAACACTGTTCGCGGTGTAAAATATAATTATGGCAACCAACAATTGAGATCAAGAATGTGTGTCAAGAGTGATCGATTTGATCAATTGGAAGATGTGAATCTCGAGAAATGAGGGAAATGCAATGAATTCTATGAAGCTGCAAATCTGGGTTGGATCGAACCTAAGAGGTTGATATGTGTATGTAGACTGTAAGTAGGATAACGTAAATGGAGGTAAATTAGTAAGCAACTGATTTATTTTTATATATTTTCACTTCAAATCTACTCTGTCTTGACTTCAATGAATTGAACGAAATAAGAATTACTAGCTAGACGGATAGAAATGAAGAAAGAAGGAAAGACAAGAAGAAAGAAGAAGCAAAAAATAGCACATCAACGCTTTAAAAAATTTTCCACATTTTGCACCAACCAGGGCCAAGTATAACAATAGAATTGAGCAAGACGGATTTTGTTGGATATCTTAACAATACCGTAAATTCAGAACGGGTTCAAGTACCAAACCCTTTTGTGTACAACACAGACTAGCGCTCCAGTCCACAAATGTTTTTTGATATACAATGTAATTACATTTGCTTGTTTGATTGGTCATACGAGCGTAAGCGCCCACATCCCCAACATTTCGATTCAGAAAAAAAGTAGATTCCATTATCGATAATTTGCATGTGATAATTTTGCTCTGACTTTGTGTGTTTCTTCGTATGGTGTGCAACCAGTTTCAAATTTACAAACTAACAGTTATTGCACGTGACAACTCTAATGTATAACGGTCTCTATCAACTATAAATAAAAGTAACAAATTTAAACACAATTATAGCAGGAATATATAAAGAAAGATGCACCAGCTTAGAAACGACGAGTGTTTCCTAATGGAGCCATATTACTACCAGTAGAATATCCACCTCTACCACCTCTGCCACCTCTGTACCCACCACGACCACCTCTGTACCCACCTCTACCTGCACCGTATCTGATGTGGCTTCCATAACTTCTTCTGTCGTACTGCTGTAATTCAGGTGGAACTGTTTGTTTGGCTTCTCTCATGATTCTGCACAAGTCGCCACCTAATTTCTTATTTCCTTCACTGAAAAATGAAATAGCTGTACCGGTAGCACCACCTCTACCGGTTCTACCAATTCTATGAACGTAATCTTCAATGTTACCGGGCATGTCATAGTTGATCACATGGGAAATACCTTTGACATCTATAGAGAAAATAGTTAGTATTTCTGAAGTCGTTTTAATATATCCGTTACATCTGCAACTTTTCGGAACATTTTCTTAAAAAGAACTACAACAGGAGATGATATCAAATTTTATAAAAAAATAATGTGTTTGAATATTGGGAACATCAATTGGATAATTTCTTAAGCCAATAGGTTTCTGCCAATACGTTTATTGAAATTTGAGATATATTAGAAAGAGTAAGAAAATTCCAGAAATATCTATACACATATCGTTTGAAAATTGATTCCATTTAACCAATGACATATATTAGAAGATAAACAGGTTGAAAATCCCCTCAAACCTGTTTATTCTTCATTTCACTCATGCTTTGTTGCCTTCAGAGTCCTATAGCAATACGAAACTTAAAACAATTGCTTGAGGCAAAACTATCATGAACACAATACATTGAAATTACATTGTGTGGAATGTCACTGTGAAATCATAAACAATATATGCGTATAACTTTCACTTTGCTTTCTTTTTCTTGCTTTCTCTCTCAAATTTTGATCATTTTTCCTTGATCTCGTATTTTCTAAAAGGAATGCTAAGTAGTTAATTCAGCACTCATCTTTCTGTTTTCAATAAACTTATTCTTTGAACTTTGACATCTTTTTTTAATATTTCATCATTATCATTAATTCATCTCCCAGTTAGTATATTGTTTGGTCCAGCCAAAACAATATCTTTCCAAAAACAATATTCCTAAATCAATTTTCTAGTTAGTAAATCCAGATCCAAAAATGTATACATACCAATACCTCTAGCAGCAACATCTGTTGCAACCATAATAGAATGTTTACCATTTCTAAATTCATTCAAAACCCAATCTCTTTCACTTTGATCTTTATCACCGTGAATTGCTAAAGCTGGCCATCCATCGTTTCTTAAATAACTTGTAACTTCATCACAAGTTCTTTTGGTTGATGCAAAAACTAAAACTTTAGCATCTTTATCAGTTAAAGCATTTTCTAAATGCTTGACTAATCTATCTCTTTTCTCAAATTCACTGACAATTTCAACCAATTGAGTAATATTGTGAGAAGCAGCTAATTCTAAAGAACCAATAGTTACTTGAATTGGATCATTTAAATAATCTCTAGCTAAATTTTGAACTTCTTTTGGCCATGTAGCGGACCACATCAAAGTTTGACGATCTGGTCTAATTTGATCAACAATTTTTCTAATTTGTGGTTCAAAACCCATATCCAACATTCTATCAGCTTCATCCAAAACCAAGTAAGTAACTCTCTTTAAATTAGTTTTACCAGCTTCTAACATATCAATTAATCTACCTGGAGTAGCAATACAAATTTCGACGCCTTTAGCTAAATCTCTGATTTGTGGACCTTTTGGAGCACCACCATAAACACATGTGTTTCTAATTCTTGATGATTTACCAAATTTAGCACATTCTTTTTGAATCTGAACAGCCAATTCTCTCGTGGGAGCTAAAACAAGAACGATAGGCCCATCTCCGTGTTTCAATAATGGTTGAGCATTAATATGAACAATGGATGGTAAACAATACGACAAAGTTTTACCAGAACCAGTAGCAGCAATACCAATCATATCCCTACCACTTAAAGCCATTGGCCAACCTTGACATTGAATAGCAGTTGGACTTGGGAAACCTTGAGCTTTGACTTCAGACAAGACATAATCTGGAAAACCAGCTTCATCGAAGGTAGTAATTGGGTGTGGAATGTCATGACCATGAATGGTCATTTCATTTTCTTTTCTGAATTTTTCAATTTCAGCGTCTGATCTAGCAGCAATATTTGGATGTTCAGTGTAAAAATTCTTTTCAAATTTTGGTAAGGTTTCCAAATCCCATTCTGGAACAGTTAATTCTTGTCTTGGTCTCTCATCAAATCTTCCTCCTCTAAAACCACCTCTGAAAGCACCACCTTGATAGCCACCATCTCTTCCACCTCTGAAACCGCCATCGTTACCTCCCCTGTAACCACCTCTGAAGTCACTTCCTTCTCTTCCACCTCTGAATCCATCACTTGGACCATTTCTATCATTTCCATATCCGCCGTTATTATAAGACATGTTCAATACTTATTGATTGATTGTTCTTTGAATATATGTTGTAAAGTAAAGTAGGAAAGAAGAAAAGATGAAACTAAAAAAAAATTTTTGGAGAAGAATTTTCTTTTGTATTTGTAATACACTTTTACAGAAGTTGTGAGGATCGCATCTCATGTAAAAAAAAAATTCTTTATGATGAAATGCTTGAAATGATATCAACACAAAAGCTAGGTGAAGCATTTGTGTTTATTTAATGAGGAGCCGATAAAGTCTCTTTTTAAAGCGTTCATTCTATTGCCACTTCGCTTTCTATGAGAAGTTGCAATCATAATGATATTTCTCCCTAAATTTTCTTTATGTCAAGTTCTTCTATGAAAGTTGTATCGCTTTCTATCAGGATATGAAATTGCTAAGAAAAAGACTACTTTAGGACTATTGGCCAAATCATCTGTTTAAACTGTAGCAGATACATAACTGTTGAAAAGTAGTGGGGTGAAATGAAACAAAAGATAATTGAATCTTACATTGTGTTCTCCCAGTATACGGCTGTAAACTATTTTTGAAAAAGTTCATAGCCTCAGTAAGAAATTGATTTACAAAAGCCCTTGCTTTTGATGTAACAATCTATTCATTAGCCCTTATACGCTCAATATTCTTATCAGCATCTGATCGCTGTTCATAAACACCCTTTTTTTCCTACGAGTAATCATATATGTTTGATACATATCCCCGGCAGCCTCCTTTTTATAAACAAAATGACGTGACATCTAGTTAAAGACTTCGTGGATTGAATTTTACGCTCTTCGTGGACAGGCTATAGTTTCATTTTCAAAAGTGCTTTCTGACGCTCAAGATTTTAGAAACGTTTTGTTCATCGATATTACGCTTATAATTTATCGATACTTGTGAGATTGTAGTCCACGAAATTACTACGTATCGCCATACCTGTATTTTGTTAAACAGTGTAGAGTATCTAAAAAATCACAATTTCTAACTCTGTGGAAAGCTATTTAGTTCAATGCTCTACAACCGCATGCTTTACAAACTGTACTGAAATCAGTAATTGGAGTAGCTTTCTTCAAAACGGCTATGAAATCACCAAGTGTGAACTTGCAACATACCTCTTTAATACTGTAAGTTAAAAAAAAACCTTGTCTTTTATTAATGCAATTCTCTATAATACAATTTATTACAACAACTTAATGCTTCCTCTATGGTTCCACATTGGAGTATCCACCAGCTTTTAATTTCTCTTCAAATTTATCTTCAATAACACTGCACAATTCACTTAAACTGTCCAAACCTTGATGTAAAGCTTCAACGGCAGATATATTTCCATAAGTCTGTATTCTAATATTCAATTTGTTTTCACTTGGATGAGGTATGGAGTATCCACAAAATTCAACTTCAGGATTTTTCATTATAATATAACGTAATGCATTACCCAAAGTATGATCTTCTTCGATGATTTGAAATGATGCTGATGTCCCATCATCTGAAGATCCTGGTAATAATTTAATTTTATCTAAATCATATTCATTTTCTTGCGGAGACTGATCTTGTATGATATCTTCTGCTGACATGATTGCTATAATATGAAATGGTTTGGAAGTGATCTTCAGTAGAAATTTTTTTGTTCGATTGATGTAGTTGGGGAGAGGGTACGTGTTTTGATCAAAACGTTCTTCGTATGGATTGATCTGTGGACGCAAAAACCCAAATTAAATGGTTCATCGAGATATATCTTGGCTTGTTGTTTTATGTCCATAGCTACATTAGCTTTAAGGCAAGAACATCGTTAAACAAGTTAATGGATTTCAGTGCTGCCAACTTCTATGTTTTTGACAATGTAAAGGGATAGGTAATCTAAGCGTGCGTTTTTTTTTAGCACCACCGCCGCGTTAATATTATCAAAATTTGTTTACGCTTGTAAAGATCACTTGTATCAATTAATCACCAAATGTCAGCACAAGATACCACAGATGAGATTCTGAAATCGTATCTTCATACATCGCCAATAGATAGTACTTTATTGTCAGTATCACACCAAGATAGAAATATCTCAATAGATGCGGACGAAATACTTCAGAATTTGAATGCGAGTAATTTCGTAACACCAACAAGATTTGATTTATCCAATCGGCAAGCAAGTAATGAGGAAAGGAAATTGATGAGTATCATAAAAAATCTAGGTGAGAGGTTGAAAATGGTGGAGCAAGAAGTGAAACCTCAATATAATCCAAACACTCTCACATATAAAGCACAGAAAGAAAATAAAAGTAAAGGTCCTCAAGAACTGGTAATAAGTAATAAAAATAATCGAGTTTCTTCACTTAATTCAAATGAATTGAGTATGGAAAACCCTGACGGTCAAAGCACGGCCAAAACAACACCTAATGTAGGCGCTAAATCCCCCTTAAATGAAGTGAAGAAGTCAAAACCAATTGATCCATTTAGATCTGAAACTGAGTCATATAAAGTGTTATTAGAAAGAATCAATTTCTTAGAGGAAGAAAACAAATTATTGAGAAAGAATTCAAATGAAGAAAAAATCAGAATTTTGGAAGAAAATATAACATTATCAAATAGTTCAAATGAAGAAAGAATCAAAAGTTTGGAGGAGAAAAATACTATATTAACCAATATCTTGAGCCAAATGTTAAAGAATCAAAGTCATCGAAATGAAGAAAGTCAAACTCAAACACATATTGAAAGAGAGACTGCGAGTGAAGGTGAGAGTGCTACTGGTTTAAACAAACTGCATGCTGACTGTGCTATTACTGGAAATCCATCAAGCCAGGACAATCCAGCTTCCATTTCAATCCAACCTACCGAATACAAAAATCATTCTGAAGATAAGCCCGAAAATACTACGAAAATGAGTGTCGATATTTCCACTCAACCCACTGAGGAAAAAATGAATGACAAAGAACCGGAACCAATATTTCCAGAATTTTCAATTGATATGGTCAGTCTTGGGGCTATGTCTGACTGCGAAAAGTTGAATCTTGAAAAGGTTGATGCTCTAAGCAAAAGAGACCTTCAATATCTTGTTAAGCGAGTAATGTGCTGTTTCATGATGAAATTCGACGAATTGCAATTGAATATGAATCGGTATGCTAAATTCATGCTCATGGCGCTGTTATTCATAAGTGATATTCATCGTGAAATGTTCAACTGTCAATTATTGAAATGCTCCGATTATTACAAAGGTAGAAAAACTTACAGGGGAGAAATTGATAACGATATGATTGGATTTAAAGAAAATTTGGAGGACATGAGAGACAAGATAAAAGGAAGATTTTCTAAGTAAATAGAGTAGGTTTGAATACATCTTTCAAGTTGCAGCCTTCGCCAAAGTCATTTTTCTTGAGCAGTATTTGGGTAATATAGCTAAAGAGACTGGGTGTACCAAAAAAAAACAGCTTCCCAGGATTCTAAAGTGTTGAATTGAGGAGAGATCAGTGCCGTGTAAGGCAACTTGCCACAAGATCAGCACAAGTTCGATTTTTTCTTCGGAAAAAAGAAACCCACGGAGTTGTCAATTTTGCAGAACTATCAAAAGGATCTCATTGTGGAACCTCAAGATTTTCTTTGTCATGTGGATTGAAATGTATCATGGCATTTTTGTGTAGTTTTCCATCAAGTAATCAAGGATCAAATATCTACAATTGGATGATCTTTCACACTATCATGAGACTCTATACATTCATACATTCATACATTTACACACATTCACATACTTAGGAAAACAAAATCCACAAACTCCGCGCGATGAGGGACCACACAAAATGCAATTTGTTGATTCAACCAGCAAAGTTAAATTAGTCGTTCAAGTCTATTCCTAAGCAAACTAGCTGGCTGGCCATCGGCCATGATGAATTATAGTGCATGTTTGTTGCATTGAGATATTTTATTCTTCCCGTTTGAAACTCCAACCAGGAGATTCTCCACCTCCCTTCCCTAATTGTTAGGAGGTGCCAGACAACACCAGTGATTGCCCCTGACATTTTGCAATACACTCTAGGTAGTTTTTTTAGGCACGATATTCGAACACATTTAAATATAATGTCCTAGGATGTACTGCGTCAGTTGTGTGATGCATGTAACATCAAATGTTGCCACCATCCACGCAACCTAAATATCGCTACTTTTTGGTGCATGTGCCTTCTACCATTTTCTTTTAACAACTTCCAGAGTACCTTTCTTTTTCAAGCCTATTTTGATCGTTGGGTTATCAACCAAACGGTCAAGATTTGTAGATTGGTAGTAGTTGAGAAATAGGAGGTAGCTGAGACAAGCCACAAGTAGCAGGATAAATATAGAGATTATCTGCCCCCTAAGTAGTTTGTTTCCGTACACCCTCTTGTTTTTGTCCCGTTATTGGAGTTGGTGCGGTAAGTTCGTTATATGAAGAATGCTGTATATTTTTTAGTCATCCATTTTCCATGGGGGAATCCGCAGTTTCATTTTCAATACAACAAGAAGATAAACAACATAAACAACAACACCAGCATAAACGTAAACACAAACGTCAGCAAACTAAAACAACTACACCTGCAGCATCTAAAACATCAACTTCACTCATAAACTACAAGACCACCCTCAAGTGTCTTATTGGCCCATTAAATTCTCAAAGTTTTAGGGCAGCCATACAGTCACCGAACGAGTAAAGATTCACTTTCTCAATTGACCGATAGTGGAACGATGATAACAGAATCTTATTTAGTAACACCACAAATAACAACACCATCGATTTTCACAATCAATCATTGAACAATAGTAATACAAACCATACAAATTTTATTAAACTTTCAGTATATAGGATCGAATACCAAACCATTCAGGTATTAGTGATTCAAGTTATAATAATTTTAACAATAACAACTAGAACAACGATAGCAGCAATAATAGTAACAATAGCAACCACAATTATCAGTGGTATAACTTATTCAATCCTTGAAATCTATAGCCTCAATCAACTAATACATTGCCTAGTGGGAGAAACTACGTATCAGCAATGATGAACTATTCTCAACAACCGCAGCAATCACCACAGCAGCAGCAACAACTGAGTGCCAATCCAAATTCTGCCAATCAACAATACCAACATAGCCAGCATTTTCAACAACAACCGCAAATGATCAATCAGCAACTGCACCCACTGCAACAACCACAGCAGCAGTATTCGCAACAACCTATTCGACCTCGTGGCGATTCTATTTTTCTACCACCACCAATAACATCCCAAATGAGACTGCAGAATGATCATTTGTATGAGAATCCCGTCAAACAAGGTCCTCCCGCCCCTGTATCATCCCAATCCGGACAGGGGAGATCAAGTAGTATTTTCAGCTCGTTGATAAATATACCTGGCTCAAATGGAAATTCAATAAGTGAACATTCGTCGAATAACAATTCTATGTCTATTTCTGCAGGCGGGAATAAATCATCAAATACATCTGCACCTAATTTACCTCCAACTTCACGATCTCGTCAAATGTCGCTCATACCAAGTCAAGATTTCACAGTTGAAGATCTCGATAACTTGTTGAGTTGGCAACAAGGGGACCCTAAGTTGTCTATAAGCAGTGGCTCAGGGGGCAACGGTTCAAAATCTAAAGGAAGCTCACTTGATTTATCGTCGTGGATGGATAATACAAATAATCCAGGATCTCTCAGTTTCAACAACAGTATAACGGAATTGATTCAAAGTATGATTACCAATGGATCAATAGACCTATCCAATATGAGTAACCAAGAGAGAAGATCTTCTATTTTAAAGATTATAAACGATCAAAATAATTTGCGCAATCAGCGAAGTTCCGAATCTGAAAATAGCAAAGGAGCTGCTACTTTAAGAGAAGATATTTTTGATAAAAATAAGGGAAATCACCTGGCTGCAAAAGAAATGCAAATTTCGAAACGACTGCAACGAACACAGGGATCAATGAATTTGTCCGTGCCTAGAGACAAGGATGTCATGTCACCTTCATCGTCTATGTCTTCAAAGACATCCGGAAAATATAATGAAGAACCCCAATCTCCCAAGACCTCGCCCACGGTATATAATGACATTAGATTAAATGATCCATACGCAGGAAATTTATATCAACAACGTCCACCACCAAATCAACAACCTCAAAGGCTATTCCAAAATTATGTTACACCAGTTTCACCTCAATATCAATATCAATATCAATATTCTTCATATCCAAGTTTTAATACTTCTCTAGGTTATTCAAATATGCCACCTAACAGAAACAATAGTTTTACAGGTAATTATATGTATCCACTTCTGTCTCAACAAACACAGCAAACACAGCAACAACAACAACAGCAGCAAATACCGCCGCAAATTTATTCTCAACAGATACGTCCGCACCCTTCGCAAATTCAACAACAACCACAATCAATGCCACCGCAGCAACAACAACAATACATTCCACCGACTGCAACTACTAAATCGAAACCAAAGTTAACAAATAAGAGAACAAGAAATGGCAAGAAAGAGCCTGCTCCCTCGACATCTACAATTGTTGGAATATCAAGACCGCCTCAAAACTCAAATTTAGTTCCTGCTCAACAATTTGCCAAATCTGAAGATGGTCGTCCCTTACTAGGAGCTACCAAAATTGATCAATTAATGTTGGTGATTCAAGCTCGTGATAAAGGTATTACCAATACCATTGAGCAGGGCCTTGATGGAAGTATCTTAGCACCACCTGAAAATTATTCTGTGGGACGAAGTAAAGCAGAACTAGAAGGTGGGGTTTTACCTAGACCAGTGAGTCTCGTTGGTGGAGTTGATAAACCTCATAAAGTGAAGGATGAAGCTGGCGAAGATGAAGATGACGGGGGTCCCAAAAAAAGAAGACACAAAAATCAACAATGTCCTTATTGCTTCAAATATTTCACTCAATCTACACATTTGGAAGTTCACATACGATCTCATATTGGATATAAACCATTTGAATGTACTTATTGTCATAAAAAATTTACTCAAGGTGGCAATTTACGAACACATTTGAGGTTACATACAGGTGAAAAACCATTCACTTGCAATGTGTGTAATCGATCTTTCAATAGAAAAGGAAATCTTGCAGCTCATAAATTAACTCACGAAAATGTTAAACCGTTTGAATGTAAGTTGGATAATTGTGATAAATCATTTACTCAATTAGGGAACTTGAAGTCACATCAAAATAGATTTCATTTGGAAACTTTGAATGCATTGACTCAGAAATTGGCTGAACTAAATGGGCCTGCCATAAATAATCTTCCACCAGAAGAAAAAAGTTTGTTGATTTACTTCAAAGATTTGTATAAAAATTCAAATAAAGGTATAAGAGGTAGGGGTAAGCAGCAACATAAAGATGGAGAATCAAAAAGTGGAGCAAGTAGATCATCACTGCTGAACGAAGTATCGCCAAATTCACAGCAGCCAAATTCACAGCAGGGTAGTTATGCAACTAGTCATTCAAACATTGGGTTTTAAGAAAGAGGTCCAGTGAAAGTTTAGAGGTTAGAATAAAGCACCGTGAAAACATTGTTATTGACTGGTTTCAATAAGGTTTATGAATTCTTAACTGTATTTTGTTTGCTTCTTAATATGCATTTTTCTTTTATAGTAGTTTTATATATTTATATAGTCATTTCTTTTTGCATGGAATTTTAATGTAACTCTTAGGACATCTGATACCCATTAGTCAACCGCAACAACTATCACCAAAGAAAAAAAGATCATTTTTTACAGCGTAAACAAGACACCAATTTTTATTTACAACCAGCTACATTTCTTTGACGGATATGAACTTTATCGCAAAAACATTAAGTTCATTTACAGGTGGTTCCATTCCATATACGATAAAGGACAAGGTGGTCGATCCATTGTCATCTAATACCGCCTTGGACCGTAATTCAATATGGACTTTACATAATGGGATCAATCCCAAAGATAATTCGCCAGTTTCTATTTTTGAATTCAATTTGAAAGAACCAGCAAATCAACAACGAGAGTTGCTTGCCAGAAATGCATTTAAAAAGTTAAAACTAATAAAGTATCCAGGAATTATTTCAATTATTGATTTCATTGACAATGATTATTCCTTATATGTTGTAACTGAGCCTGTCACACCACTACTGATTTATCTCGAAAAAACAAAATTGAATGGAGAGGCATTGGCTGCTGGTATTTATTCAGTTGCTCAAAATATTTCATTTATTAACGATAGTTGTAACTCTTTATATGGAGGACTTAACTATTACAGTTCTGTATTTGTCAATTTGCAAGGAGATTGGAAGTTAGGTGGATTTGAGTTGACCACCAATTTGACTTCGGATCCTGATCAGCCCATATACAGGCTAAGTGGGTATATGCCAATCTCATGGAAGGAGTATTCGATTGATGTAGATCATGAGTCAATAAGGAAAGATCCTAAAAAATTTGATTCTTATAGAATGGGAAGTTTTATTATGACTGTCTTCAACAGTGGTGTTATAGACACGAATTATGGTAAGCTTCCTACAAAGATGACAACTTCAGTGAAGAGGTTGTTACTGAATAAGCCGAATTTGAGAAGTACAACTTCACAATATTTGAAAGAATTGGAATCATGGCATCAACAAAATTCAATTATTCGATTTAATAATCAGTTGAATGAATTGAAATTTATGCAAGAGCTGGAAAAAGTGAATTTTTTTAAACTTGAATTACCAGAATATTTACAAACTGGCGACACATGTTTCCCACCTGGGTTATTAAATTACAAACTATTACCTGAATTGATTCATCAATACAAACAACTCACAAAAAAAGCAGTTACTGTCAATAATCCAGAACGTCAAGAAACGTTATCTACGGTGCTAAATCTTATTGTCAAATTTGGTATTAAACTACCTGATGATGAATTTAATAAAGCTATAAAGCCAATAATAGTGGATAGTTTTGCCCTTGCTGATAGATCAATTAGATTGATCTTGCTAACCCATCTCCCGGAATATCAAGCATATTTCACAGATTCTGATATACAGTACAAAATTTTCAGTCACTTAATCACTGGTTTCCAAGATACAAACTTTACGATTAGAGAAACTACGCTCAAATCTATTACTATTATAATTGAAAAAATCTCAGTCAAGCAAGTTAATCAAGAATTATTGAGAATTTTGGCTAAATCGCAAATGGATCCAAAACCATCCATACGAGTTAATACTTTGATTCTAATTATCAAGATTTCACTGAAAATTTATAAAACATCGAAGAACAATGTCTTGATTACTGCATTGTCGAAATCTCTACGTGATTCATTCATACCGTGTAAGATGACTGCTTTACAGGGATTTGAGTCATTGATAGCTGAATTTTCGTTAGAAGAAATTTGTTCGAAGATTTTGGGTCATTTGGCAATTTCATTAATGGATAGGAAGCTGAGCAAAGTCAGAGCTGAAGCAAAGAGAATTTTTCAGTTATATCTAGATTCAGTTGAAACTCATGCTAAATCATTGCCCGACGTTGATGAAGATGAAGATGAGGAGGAGCGTGAATTCTTCAAAAAATATACACCTCAAAACGCTCCAACAAATGCTGATTCTACTCCACCAGCCAATTCAAACGCCTCAAGTGGATTTGGTTGGGGAATGGTTAGTAGGTTTACTTCATTGGGTGGTGATATGAATAACGATTTCAATCAATCTACACCAGATTTATCAAGGGTTGGTACACCAACACAACAAATATTACCCATTGTAGAAGCTGATGAGGATAAAAATGCAGGCAGGGTTGACTTCAGTGATGAATGGCTCTATGATGATGAATCAAAAATACTTGTGGAAGAAACCAAGAAAGTAAATTTGGGGAAGTCGACGGAGATACACACAACTGTTCCTAAAGCGTTACCTAAAAAGCCGTTTCAAAAGAAGACAATGTCATTGAAATTAGGTGCAAAACCTGCCAAACCTAAATCGACCTTACAATTGAATCTCAAGGTTGATGACGATGAAAATGACGAAGATGACGGTTGGGGTAATGTTTGGTAAATAGCAAAATTATTAATTGTGTATATAAATCATTCTATACTTAGAGATACTTTGCTGTTGTAATTGTGGCTCTAGTGGTTCAAGCTACTATGAACTACTCACCTAATGATGCAATTAATAGTGTTCAGAGGTTATAGTTTCGATGTGCATGACCATGCTGCATTTCTTTGTCTAAGGCAAACTTTTAATTGCGTATTATTGTTAAATAGAAAAAGTTGAAGTGAAACTTGAGATAACAAATACTTCAACCATGCATAAAGTGTAATGTACACATGGGTCGATATCAGTAATTAATTAACAAATTTGAAAAGGATAGAATAAAAATCTTCTTGTTAATTTCATTAACTTGAAGATTCGTCATTATCAAGCAAGTCTCGTGTGGTCTCATGGCTCCAAAAGGCATGCATGAAGAAATGGAACTCGCGCACCAAACTAATTTGAAGCATGACAAGCTATCTCTTAAATAATCCAATTTTAGTCTCAAATAAGTTGTGAGTTACCAAGTTGCTTCGGGTTATGAATTCATGGAAGCATAGGAGTGAGTTTTTTTTAATTTAATCAATTGTTTGTTATCCATATCAAATTTGCTTACAATGCATAGAATACCAAGTTGCAACTCTGCTCATCAACCAGGAGACGTTGACGACGCTACTGCAACAGCTTTCAAATTAGTACTGACTCCAAGACATTTGACGTTCAAATGTAATTGATAGAATGTCTTTCGTCGAAAAAAAAGTCTGAACACAAGTAGGAATGCACCTCACCCTTCTCAACATGGCTTCAAACTATCTCGACAGGGTAACAAACTACGAACGATAATGCAGTACAGAATTTGTGCCACTCCACTGAATTATTCAAATGTTGATAAGAGACAGTAGCGTATATGTGAATATATATAAGAACAAAACTTTTTATATCTCAGGAAATCTATTTTTGGAAACCACTTTTTGTCGGTTTCTTTACATTATCGCTACCTAGTTCCTACCATGAGTGACGAAAAGAAATTGACTACAATGTCTCCACTTCAGAGTGTTGGCAGCCATTTACAACTTCAAGATCATGAGGTGAATCTTGATACTGTGTTTTCAAATGCTCTTTCATTGGGTGAAGTCGGTACCACGTTAACTGATGCACAGAAATTATTTGTATTGCGGAGATTGCATTTTGATACGTTGATTTCGTTGCAAAACTTACCACCTAAGTGTACATTTATTTTTGAGAAGATTGAACAGATGTCCACAGATGAAGCTGGTCAAATCTTGAAAGAAAACATTAAAGAACATAAAAATGATATCAACATTCCCGAAAAAGATTTGATTCTTTGGAAAGAGTTAGTTGCTGATGATGGACAAAAAGAAGATAGTGTCGAAGTCAAGATGAAAGAACAACTCAAGGAAAAAGTTGCTACTCTTGTTAAAGTTTCCACTCACTCGGATGCTAGTGAAACAAGTCAAAATCCTCCTCATTATGATATAGTGGACTGGAGTTTACAAGTTAGATTGGAAGCTGTTTTAGTTGCTTACTGGTC